>JAAEAF010003741.1:0-68539 GCA_011037195.1 Triatoma infestans | reverse complement strand
TTTGAAGGAAAACTGAGCTCTTCTCCAAAAATCAATTTACCTGTTAACGTTTTTCATATTGAAGAGAGTGGAATCTCTCTCGCGAAAAAACTAAAAAAGCTGTGCTTCCGAATCATTTTTACCGAAATTTTCTCAAAGGATGCCATGAGGGTACCTAAATGGAAACTTTGTGTCGAAAAATCTGTTACAATCGCAATTCTTCCGCCTACAGCAAGTCACACACAAAAGTTTCAGTTTTTTTTTACTTTTTTTTGTATAATTGTTTACATCGTGTATATGTGTGAGTCAGCGTGTGGTGTGTGCGGTGGTAACCTAGAGTTTTTGTCTGGTGTGGATAACACGCCAAATACAATTAGTTACAACTAATGCTGTGTTGAAAATGTTAGGGACATTAGTAAGGCAGGCAATGATACCCGCAGAGATGCTAAAAAATCTTAGAAGGAAGTGGCAAAATACATTTTCCCCCTACAGGGAACTAATGTGTGGTAGACACTGATAAGTAGGTATTAAATTGCAAGCATTTACAGTTAAAATCCCGTTTTTATGATGGTTTAGTTTATGACTTCTCACTAAAACGACCTTTACAACATTACTTAAAAAAAATGAACAAAAATGTATTAAAAAAAAGGAGAGAAAAAAAGAAGAGAAATTATAGGGGCAAAGTATGAAAAAAAAAATAAATAAATAAATGACAACACGGCAATAACTGTGTTCTGGTTCTTTTAGTGCATTTATGTTTTGAAGTGTTTAAAGAAAAGAAACACTTTTATTGCAATAATTGGACTTTGTTTTTATGTGCTTTGTATTTCTACTTAATTTTTATTTGTTTGTCGTTCCGACATAAAATTGACGTCATGATGTGCACCCACGCATACATAAACACACAATCAGCTATTTTTCACAAATATATTTTAATACTTACAACATATTTCTCCAGCGAATTTAAAAGTCGTTTCTCGATCTGTAACAAAAAAAAAAAAAATCAATTTGAAATTCTAGATCCTCAAATCAAATTCCAAAATTTAAAAAGCTAACTACTTACTACACTATAAGAAAAATGCCATTAAGTTAGATTGAAATTTATACGTAACATATGAAGTTAAAAAAAAAAAACAACCTGTTTTTTAATCAAGAGAGTTCAATTAACCTGAATTATGTATCTAGCGGTTATGCCCTAAATATGCATACAAGTACACATTTAAACACACTAAGTGATACTGTTTCGAGTGGGCTAATCTGGATTAAATAACTGAATATTAAAATTAGGTAAGAGTTTGTCCCGGTTTATTTTATAATTATGTAGTTTTTAGAAGATTTCTGTAGAATCTAGCGATATGGTTTTAAATTTAACCAAGATCTGGGGATGGGAGCTAGGCAGTAGTACGCGACTGCCATACAATGTAGTCATATATTATTGAGGTTTACTAGATTTATTTCGTAAAGTAATTATCTCCAATCACCATCTTCTATATTTATACGTAGGTAATGTTAACTTCGAATAACGAGGTTGACACAGAATAACGGAGAGGCAAGAAATTATCATGCCAAAAGACTTCTTTACTTTCTCTTTGTCACCGTAGCAAGTTTTTAAAATTGAGTTCTAACAGAAAATACATTTTTTGAGGTGTGTGTGTCTGTGTGTAAGCAAAATATTTCAAAAACGAAACTTCGCAGTCAGCGCAAATTTGGTTTTGCGTTTAGGAAGTAGTATAGCATTATGACAAGACTAGTATCGACTTTTACTGAATGTTCTCCCCCCCAACCAGTTTTAACCAGTTTTTCGCGATTTTCTGGTAAACGGCTGTAACTATTTTCATTAAACTTCGTTTATTAAGTATCTACACACATAAACAGCACGTGTATAAACGGTGTATCCTCATTGTTCACACACAGACCATTCATTAAAAAAAATTTTTACTTTCTCTTAGCTCTAGTCAGAAGTAATGTTAATCGTGTCAAATTTTCGATATCGTGTTTTCACCGGAAATAAACGTTTTGAGGTCCCCTGAGGAGTCTAAAAAAAAGTGGTTTTTAAGGTTATGCGTTCCTCAAAACAAGCACATTTTATTATTAAATTTCTCTCACTCTCTTTTGTTCAATAATTTATTTCCAACTGTACAATAGAATACAATAAGCAAATGTGTTGAATGTTTACATGACGTGAATTTCATGTGAAGTAAAAACCCAGTGGTAATTACTAAAGTTATATGAAACATGAATGGTGTTGGAAGTTAATTTAAAAGGTCACGGGGCCACTGACGCTTCAGACGTCGGGATGGATTATCAAGTAAGGTTTGACTAGCAAGTTGTACTAAAGGATTATGATGATGGGACAAGGAGTATGGAATCTTTGATAACAGGATTTAATTAGATCGGACACAAATGGAATGGATAGGTCATTGTGTAAGGTTTTATTGGAGACATAATAAGGAGCATTGGTTATTTTTTGTAGGATTTTGGACTGTAAGGATTGGATGGGTAAACATTGGAATGCCTCATACCTCTACTCGGATTATTAAATTTAGAACCCCCCCCCCCATTGATATAAAATATAAACATTTAGTAATAAAAATTACAAATTTGAAATAAATTTGTTAATTATTGACTGCAGTAAGAGAAATTCGTGTCAACGTTTCACACGAGATTTTTTTTTTTTTATTCATTTTCAGGAGACTTCAAAACATGTATTTTCGATGTAAGACTTCGATTTCTAAAATTTGCATGCAGTAAATAATTTACGATATGTAAACAGAAAACTTGAACAGAACGGATTATGTAAATTTTTTTCACAAACAATATTAATAATAATAATAACCGGATGTCTATAAGCTATTGCTCATTAGAGCAAAACCCAACACTACACTGAATTTCAGATTTAAATCTAAAGTGAAACACGTTATGTAACGAACGAACTACTGACAGAATTACAAGTTCTCCTCTTACCTCTGTCTCTCCTTACTACTAATTCAGTAGCACATTATTTCATCATGACTTCTTTCTTTATCTCACCTTGTTAATGTTATTACAAATATCATAAAAATTGTGTGTGTGTGTGTGTGTATTTGTGTTATTTGCCATATATATCGTATAATACAAATAACTCTATTGCAAGGTGGAGTTATTACATCACCACCGTGGTGACAATTCGTCCTGAATTCCAATACTGGTCTAGAAAGCCAGAACTTGTATATTAAAGACGGTTCTTAAGCTATTAGCCTACTCACAGACTCCGAATCTAAATCTGTGCCTAATTAAGACTACATTTTTTCCTCCACCCCGCTCCCAATAATAATAAAGAAAAACTAGGCACGCCGCTACGATTATTTTCCATAAAGTAACGCTTTCATTCAAGCAAAAAAAAAAAACAACAAATAAATTTAATTAAATTAAAATATAGAGCAGAACTAATTTATCTATTATAGAATAAGTTCAAGAGTATTCCCCCGCCCCCGTCAGCCACTCCTGTTTAATTTATTTTTGCAACCATAAATTTTTTCTTCTTCTTGATGCAATTCACTTTTTGAAATGAAAAAAAAAAAATGATATAATCTCATATTTCGTTTTATTGGATGCTCAGTATGAAATTATGTGCAACATAGTTGCATGTAACACAAGCTATTGTTCGATTTTCCGCGGTTTTTCTTATGTAGCAATACAATCTCCAATAGATGCAATACACAACGCTCAATGCAAGTGAGCTAATACTTTTTTCTGAAAATAAAAAACACCTTTAGCAATCTAAAAATGTCGTAATTGCCTCTGATTTTGAACTATCTGCCTCAGTAAACATAATATCTGTAAACTAGTAACATGACCTGTGGTAGACAATAAGGATAACTTTTTTAAATAGATTTTACAGTTTTCGTGATTTTTTCGAAAATGGCTCCAACGATTTTCTTTCAAACCTATCATTTTTATTTGAAATATTTTCCCGGGTTAATTGATTTTTTTTGGAGGTTCCGAGAGAACAAGCAGTGTTATATGCTTTCATCCAAAACTAAACACTTCAGTAAATAATATTAATATACATTAGAATCATTGATACAATACCAAATTTGAAGAATATCGGTTGACCGGAAATGTAACTTTAAGGTCTTTTGGAATTTGATCAAAAACAGTTACAAACAATTTGCTTTACACCTCTAATGCTTGCTGCATACATAGAAACTTATCACTTTTATTTGAAACATTTTACTGTTTAAATTTAAATTACCGTTAATTTAAATTTAAAGTTTCACAAGCTTTCTTGGTTTTGACATAGAGCGCTTCACATAAGGCTGCTCAGGTATACAAGTAAAATCCCCAACCAGTTTTATTGCCAGCCCAAGAGAACATTGTAATATGCGATTTTTAAGAAATTTATTTCTATTAAATTAGAAGAATAAGAGAAAGTCGTGTGAGTGTTTCATACCAGGTTTTTTTTTTTTTTTTTATTTTATTTGTCTAGAGAAATACATCTATAAAATTACACACAGTATACAAAGTTTTGGCAAATTTCTTTCTTTACAATTTTAGACTAGACTGATAGTAGTAAAGATATGAACAAAATAATGTCTGGGAAAAACACCTTTCAAGTAAGAAAACTAAAATAACTAATGTTCCATTTCCACTCTGATGTAATATTAAGTACAAGAGTTTCAGCGAGCTACTACTACAAACCGATACAAATTTTAATAACTATCTTAATCTTTATCAAAAAGCAGCAACGAATAAAGAAGTTAAAGATAAGAGACAAGAAACCAACAGACTCACAAAACGATAGATTTCCCCAACTGCATCAACGAAAACAACAAACTGTTAAAGAAAGAACCAACATTAATGAATCATAAATCTTTAAGGGGAAAACCAGCAAAAGTAGATTTTGGTAAAACCGGATATTTCAGCTACTTCCGCTGCGTCTGAGCGAAAAAAAGAACAACCGCTACACTAAGGAGCGAAACTGAAGCGACGATCACACCTTGAACATTTACAGATTGTCTAGTACATACCAGTAACGAAGACTGGCGCCTGCCTGATGCCTTGAATTATCTATGTCAATTCAGTTATCTATGCTCATTGGGGCGCCCGGTGACTTCTCAGTGCATCGCGAGCTTCTGGACACTGTTTTCTAGAAGTTCTAGGTAGAAATATCCAGAGTGAAAATGTTTTATGTTTTTTTTGTGAATCTTTCAAAATGGATTTTATTTTTAAATTTTAAAAAATATTTTTAAAACTACCGAAGACCAAATATTTTCTACAGATACTAAGTCAACTACGCCTCATCCATAGGTTGCGTGTTTGCTGCTAATTTTATATGGACTGTGCTCTGCTATTTGGCCACTCAGGTTGGCTAATAACTATCAACAACATTTCTAACCGCTTAAGGAATGTCGTCAAGACTGATTATCAAGCTGTGTGCTTAGCAACTCAACGCAGTTGAACAACCACACTTTTGTTTATAAAGAGCATTCTTCTTCTTCTGGAACTCTATTAAAATATCAAAATTAATTCAAACCCGAATGATTTTTGACGATACTATTAAAAGGTAACTTGGTTCGACTGCCTCCGTAAACGTTCGGCACTCATTCGGGATTGAAATCTTCCATTACCCCCCCTCCCACTCTATAATTTTAATAATGTACGCTCACCTCACTCTAATCTACCCCCACCAAACCGTTTGACAGATGTTACACTTTTTATCAAATCACCCTCCCATAAAACATTTTCAATGTTCAAAATCTAGTTAGGGCTCGAATCCGGGGGTTCCACCATGTGGGAATCCAGCGTGCTTCCAATGAGCTAATAAACTTGCCTTCGTGTTATTATTAGTAATAAAACAATGAAAAGTGAACAAAATACAATCACTACTAACCATGACTAAATTTATTCAAGTGGAAATACTCAGGTAAACAATAAATAAAAAAGAATCCCGGAAATATGTCCCCAATGTTTATTGTTTTGTACGGAAATGAAAAATTCACGTCTAGAAAGCTAGATGACCCAGTAAAACATTCTAGATTACATAAATTTACATAAAATTTCTTAATGAAGGCTATTACCATAGTTTTAGATTTTATAGAAAATAATAATTTCTATTAAGTAAGTCCAGCCGCATGAACTAGTTTTTCTATTCTCTTTTTTATATATAATCTAGTATGAAACCCTCACACGATTTTCTCTTATAATTATAATTTACAATTTCTGATTCACACTTGGAATTTTACTCAAGGTTTTTAGTTATCCTTAAAATAAATGTTGGTAGGAGTTCTTGTAGGTTGTCAGATCTTAGCAGGTTTTGATTACATTGTAATCTGGTAGTCAGCGTCTCGTTTAATCCTTAACAACACTTTTAATCAATGTCACAGATTTCTTCCAGAAATTTTCTAAAACCTAAAAATAACATTGAAGTGACACTCTAGTCAGATGTCGCCAACCTGGTCCCTACCAGGAGATTCTACCTTTCATGGTGGGCGATGGGAGTTTTCCGTTATTTCCCCCTACATCGATTTTTTTACTAACCACTTCGCCAGAATGATTTTTAATACATATTTTTCCAATGTATTAGCTTTGAATCTAGGCTAATAACTGGAACGCTTCTCTAAAGTATACTTAGTTCGCTAAATTCACTTACTGCGCTATCGGTGGTGTGGTACGGAAATTTCAACATCAACCGAGATACAAAAAATGGGAGATAGGTACCAAAAGGTTGATGACCACTGATGTAGTAGAAAGCTGAACATTATCAACAGAAACCTTCCTACACCACAAAAATATCCATTAGCATGCAACATTTTATAATTTATAATTAAGTTTTGAAGAAATTTGGTGAGGATCTTCATAACTTAATTCAATCAACGGAAACAAATTCTTTTATATAATTTATAATTGTAATTATTATAACTAAATATAATTGTCATCCTCAATACCTAATCTGTGACACAATCTGAAATTTTCAAATGTTTTATTTATCTATATACAGACACTCATCACTGTAGGTGTATATCATTAAATATAAAACTTAACTAATGATCACTAAATTACACGTTCATTGTAAACTTAAAACATACACGAAAGGTACTAACCATATCAATTATGTAATTGCGTTCTAGTAACTCTTAACAAGTAATGATTTTTCTTCTATATCATATTATAACTTTTGTTGCAGCTTGTAAATGTGGTCGGTCGATCGGTCAAAACGTCGCAAATACGAAGAATCTTAGAGAATATCTGAAGGTTAATTAATATTCCTTATACGCAAAAGATCAATAATTCTGGCATTTATGCGGTGCAAATTAATTACTACGCGAAGAAGAACAACAAAATTCAGTAAAAGTTGCACTTCCGGTGGTTGACGGATTTCGACAGACATCTAAACAAAATATCAAGTTTTATGCTGACCGCAATTTTTCATTTTTGGAATATTTAGTTTATAACCTACAATTAATAAGTAATTAACCTACAATCCTTCTAATCCTAGTGCCCAAAGACCTTTAAATTCTTTATATAGAGAAATTGACATTTTCTAGCTCAACAGGTCTCAATTAAGAACCAATCCTGTAATTGGTAATATTTTGTGTTTTCATTTAGTTAATAATTACATCATTTCAGTATTAGTGTACACTGTACTGTATTAATGTTAGTATAAGAGCATTAATGCGTATCCATTAAATATATACAAATAAATAATAGAAACGACTTAATTTCGTATTCAGAGGACCTCAAAACACTTTTAAAACATTTTACCGCTGAAAAATCAATTTCGAAAATTTGATACGAGAATTAAAACTTAATTTTGAAAGATAACTAAAAGCCATAAACCATATTAAAATTATAATATATATTTCCTCATCAAGTTAAGCGAAATGGGAATTATTGGATAGGAGACAGACTTGGTAGCTAGTTATCGGGTTGGTATTATAATTGGCAGTATGTTAAGGGTTTCGGTAAGATGACTGACTGACTGCTGATTTTCCTCAAGAGGGACACCCCGTCCTCGGATCGTTCCTGTTTTTGGTCATGAGAAATTATCTACCAAAATATGTGGAAAGTTCTGTGCTGATAATGAGTTATTTACTATGGGGAAAACCACGATAAATAACTCTGTTAGCAAAACAGCCGAGAAGTCTTAAGCAGAAACAGCTCAGTAATTTGGTTATCCAAGACTTTCTTCTGTGAACAGAAAACAAGAAATTTGTCGTTTAGACTTAGAGATTGCAGTGAATTGCAGAGGTAAAGTTCTTTGGTATATATTTGGATGGAAAGCTAACGTATTCTAAACATACTGAGCAACTTTCTATGAAACTTGATAGAGTTTTGTTTTTAATACGAAGATTAAAAGAGCGCCTTAAAGAAAGTAGAGGACCTTAAAATAGAATATTATGGGGCTCGGCGCCAGAATGCAAAAAAGTGTTTAACTGCTTAAGAAATGTATAAGTATCATTGTTGGTGCAAAGAAAACAGACCGCTGCAAGCCAATTTTTGAAGTACGTCAAATAATGTGAGTGACTAAATACGAGGATGCACAGTTATGAATGTTGCCTACATGCCAAAAACCCAATTTGTATAAAGACAAGGCGAGGATACATCTTTCAACATTGCTCTATGGAAACAGCTCACTCATATTCTTCGCTTCCGTTTAGAGAAAGTGAACAAAAGTTTTAATATAGATTCTAAATGGATATTCAATGCGTTAACTGACAAAATCATATTTAAATAGAAAATATTTTTAAGATAAAAATTAATTTATATATTACATTTTAAATTAATGAATAAGTAAAATAAATGGGATTTACATTGACAAAAGACTTACATGGAACCCACGCACACGAGTTAAAAGAAAAGAACCTAACATACGATTCAGACTACTCACAAGTCATCTGGATAACAGATCTAAAGTTAAATATTAATTGCACATTAAAAAATAAAAGACTCATCTATATAGCCACCTTAAAGCTTGTTTGGGCATACGACACTGAACTGCGGGTTCAACTCTTCGTCCGTATCTTCCAATCTTCCGCCGTATCCAGTCTCTGCAATCCAAAATCCTTACAACACAACCATTATCGACGCTTCCTACTATGTCTCTAAAAAACAATCCATACACACTTAGACATAACCCTTCCTATAGGAGTTATCAAAATACGATATAATAAATTCCATACGTCCTTATCCTCTCACCACAATCCTCTTGCCCGTCGTCTTTCGTCCCGAATTTTCCCTGACAATCCTCCCCGGCGCTTGAAACGTCAATGGCCACGAAATTTGCTCACAGAAAATAACGTACATTAACAATATTTATTAGGAGTGCTACCATTGGGTAGTTTCTCTTCTCTTTTGTTTATAATTAGTCACACAGATTTATATATGGCACTTATGCTATTGTATATAACAATAAAATTGAAAAAAAATTTTTTTTATAAATAATTGTGTAATTGGAGGGGAAGGGATTAGCTCAGTGGTAGCGTGCTGGATCCCTCGCGGAGGTCCCGGGCTCAAGTCCACAACTGTGCTACCCTTAGATTTTCTCTTCTCAGGAACTTTACAACTCACAGTCCGGTGATACGACAGTATTGTCTGTAACGAGTGAACACTGTCCGAAGGCCAGCAGCGCACTGAGAAGGCTCCGGGCGCCAATGATCAATGGTTGACGCGCATTAAAATTAAATAAGAGAAAGTAAAAAAAAAAGTGTATAATTGTATTGCAATAAAACGAATATAATTTGTTTTAATCAACTGCCTTGACGTACCTGTCATGTGATTGTTACATTTTATTAGGAATAAAGTTATTATTATTATTATTATTATTATTATTATTATTATTATTATCTATATACACTTTATTTTTCTTGAAATATGTAAAAACGTTGCAACACTGTTGATTAAAAAAAAAATAATCTAATGCAACATTCTTATTACCACCTCGGGATTACTCAATGGCACGTTCAACAAGTTTTACCTCAAAAATTCCTTACCGAGTTTGATTTACTTCAAGTTTATTTATTTATTTCAAAACACTCGCCTCACTTTTGAAAACCACATTCTTGACATTTACTAAATTTCAAATTTATTGCTTAATGTAAAATTAACTAGTGGTTGCAATAAATAAATTGAAATATTCAACTAGAAAGTTTTTTTTTTATTTTAGTTTTATTGTGAATTTAATTAACTTAAGGAATGTCAATTTGGTGTTTTGATTTTGTTTTCGAATGTTATGAATAAAGTTTCAAAAAGCTTTTCCAAGATTCTCAAAACTTTGACTGTGAGAAGTTTCTCAAGATAATCAACTCCTAATAAGGAACCAACAACTTTGGATTTAATTATCAGTTTCATAAGATACACAGAGCTCTAGGTAAATATTTGGGGGGTAAATATAGTAATATTTGAAATTGTTCTTTATCTTGGTACGAACAATTAGCACTGAATGGGGTGCGAAACATGTAATGGAGCAATTTTACAAATCCAAAGTAGATAATTATGAGAAGCTTTGGGAGAAAGTTTGTTTACTACCCGTAAGTCATAACTTATGGCTGCAAGCTTGTAATGAAGGGTTTGCCAAAAGAAAGTGGAAATGGGCGGAACACATTATCAGAACATCAACAGAATGGACACCGAGAGAATGGAAAAGAGATAGGGATTGTCTTACTATTGATTGGGACCAAGAAAAATAAAAAAATAAAAAATCTGCGGCGGTGTTATATAGGCATGGGAAGCTACAGACAGACTGGTGTGGAGAAAGACGACTTCTGTATTTTACAGCGTGTGGGCTAATGAATTTCATAAAGTACAAGGTGATCTGCTAATAACTTGAAAATCATAAGGCTAAATTTATGTAACCAGAAACTGTAAATGTCAACAAAAGTTATATAATTAAGTTCATAGAAAATAGAAGGTGCAGTTCTTTATATTTAATTGTTGATATTGTGGATTTATTGAGGGCAGAGTAAATATTTAGGGGGTGATGAATTCTCACTTCTAAGTGGTACCTCTTGGAGTCTGTTTTTTGCTCAGTCGAAGCAGTGTAACTAAACGAGAACGAATTAACGCCTTTTTTTTTTCCCAATACGCAGTTCTGGAGAAGGTGTCACGAAATTCAACGGCCTTTTCAGGGCTTGGACAATACTCTTCGCTATTCTATGGAACGCTGGAAGTCTGTCCAAGTACAAACTTTTCAGAGATGAATGTAATTAAAAAGTTCCTCAAGCATCGCTCTTTATTGAGACTGCTGATTGAGACGGTTCGTTAAAGAGGGAAGACATTTACCGCAGCCGTCCACACACATGTCATTCCTAGAGGCGAAAAGAGAAACTGGATATGAGTGAGGTGAAGGAAAGCAAGGTGTAAGGGAAAAGTGGGAGTTTTAGGAAACCAGTTCCTAAAACTCTTCCAAGAATGGTCTTCCTACTAACTTTAGACTCACACAAGTCATGATTACCTTACTGATTAATGCAAACCTGCATAGAATTGGGATAGCGAACTGTTTCTATTTATGTCTTTTATGCGACCTGGGGGAAGTTATGGAACTAAGAGCCCAGTTTAAAGTGCCTTGGTATAGAGGGCGAAGACTCAATCATGGCCAGCAAATGGATTTTAACCACTTCACTAAATATTGGACAGCTAGACGCAAACTGGCAGCAACGTTTCATATGCAACAGGCTTAAGAAAAAAAAAAATCCCAGGAGACTAGAGAAGCTAATCTGTTTGTGTATGTTAACCCCCGTATGGTGAGAATTAAGAAAATCCGGATACAGATACATTTTACGTATTGGAAAATAGCAATTTCTTTCGCTTTCTTTCCACAAATTATACCAATGGGTATAAAAGGTTGAATAGAATACAATAGTAAGACTATTTCTCTGACCGATTTACCAACTACAATAACAATTCAATCATATAATCAAACCATTTACGTATAATAAACAAATCAAACCATGATCGTCCTATATTTTATATTAAACACTGAACTTCTATTGTTTCATTAAAAGTAATTCATCTTGTTTTGGTATTATGTTGTAGTGTTTTTATACTTCTCAAATCAAAATCAAAGTCAAAATCATCACAAAGTTTTCAGCACAACATAGGGATATCTGAACTCAAATACTAGACAATTAGTGACAGTAATAAAAAAAGAAAACAAATAAATCAAAAAAATTTTAAGCAAAAATAACAACAACAAAAAACGGAAGTATGAATCATTCACACGACTTTCTCCTACTGCAGGACAATAAAACTTCAAACTTGGAATCTTTACTAAAAATTTAGTTCCCCTTTATATTCCAACAAAACTGGTGGGAGCCTAACTAACTGCTCAGCTCTCTCAGAACCCCTCTAAAATAAACTTTTCGCGATTTTTTTTTAAAAGTGAAAAATAGTATTTCTAGTTTGGAGAAAATTACTGGAGACGTTTCTGAAGACAATTTAAAAAAAAACTCAAGAAAACCTTCAGTAAAGTGGTGCTTCCTGTGAGATGATTTAAATCAAACCCGTGAAATGAAATGAAATTAAAAAAAAGAAAAATCACTATTCTGGATATGCACTGTTATATCTCCTTAATGGAGAATGTGTTTACCCTGTAATAAAAAGGTGCCAATAAAACTTATTATTATTATTATAGTTAACACTGAAGAGGGAATAAAAAAATTTAATTTGATGGTTGCAAGCACTACCTACAAATTCAGCGTTAGTAATCAGCGAAAACTTGCGACCGGGAAGATATCAATGATGCACCCAGTTTTTCTCCAGCTCCAGAACTGAAGAAAACAAATTTTTTCAGAAAATTGTATAACTTTTAGCGTAAATAGCAGTTTAGCCAAATCTAGTTCTTAGATTTAAATTCCTACCAAACAAGTTATCTAGTGAATGTCTAGGTTTTAAGACAATTTAAACTAATCTATTAATAATAAAATGAACGTATTTGATTCTAAATCTATTTTAAATTACTTAACATTTTTAATGGCTTAAAAAAAAAATTAACTAAAAATGGAAATAAACAATAAAATGTTATTTTACTTTCTAAGATGACCTCTGAATATAATCACACACAAAATAGAAAAATAACCATTTCACAATATGGACAACACTGGAAAGCAGAAACTGAAATTACAATAGAATGAGTAGAAGCTAAATTATTCAGGAAATTATAGGAATTTTTTCCTTTATACTTTCTCTTATTACTGTAAGAGAAAGTATTGCAACCGTGTCAAATTTTCGAGATCAAGTTTTCAGCAAACTTCTCTCGAGTTACAACTTCTCTCGAGACTACTTGACCGAACGCTCTAAACTTTCCCTTGAAAACAAAAGTCTTATCTACAACACTATTATAAAGCCCCTCTGGACATACGGATGCGAGGTCTGGGGTTCGGACAAGGCATTCCAACTCCTATCGCATTCAAGCTTTTCAATCCAAAACCCTCAGAAGAATTACCAATGCCCCGTTCTATGTTTCCAACCTAACCCCTTCACACTGACCTCAAAATCCCTTTTGTCTATCAGTTCATAAAATTAAGTTACAAGAAATTCCATGACCTCACATCCAAACAATCTAACCCTTTAGTCCAACAACTCTATTCTCTTTCTATTCCACACAACCCTTCCAGGAGACTGAAACGCCACTGGCCGCGCGACCATCTAACTTCTTGTTAGCATTTTTTTTAGTAATAATTAGGGAGTATCTCCACTGGGAGGCGACTCCTAACAAGACATTCACACCCTTTTATATGACTACCATCATATTCACTTATAATACTGTTGGTATAGTTTGAATTTCTTAATAAAATACAAAAAAAAAAAGTTTTCAGCAGATATTCTTCACGTTTTGAGGACTCTTGAGTCCGCAAAAGTGGTTTTTAGTGTTCGTGTGTGTGTGTGTACTTATCAGCATAAATGAAGTTCAACCTAGATATTTAGTTTTAGTTTCACCAGAGGATCTGATAATAAATAAGCTTTTAATTAAAACTATCGATCAACCGGAAATAACACTTCACTAAATGGATTTTTCATTTTTTTTTTTTTTTTTGCAATGCCTCTAACGATTTCCTTTAAATTTGCTACATATTAACTAAAGAGCTATAACTTTCATTTTAGAAGGATGATTGTTAGGAATAACAAATTTTATAAAATATATACTTAGTAAACTATATAGAGACCTATCGCTATTGATTGAATTAGTTTTCAGAGTAAATTCATTTAAGGGAGCTATTTAACAATTCAATTAAGAAAGAAATAACAATTAAAAACAAAACAAAAATAGGTGGCATATTAGATAACAAATTTCAGTTGTATTAAAAGAAATCCCAACCAATTATTGAATACATTTGTTCATTGTTATAATAAAATAAATTCACAAGAATACTTCTATAATATTAATAATCCAATTATGATTGCTTCTTTATTTTTATAGATGCCAATAAAATTGATTTAAAAACTTTAATATAAAATATATATTAAGGAATAGTACATTACTTTAATTTCAATCTCAACTTACTCATCCCTCTTCTACTCTAAAGAGCTTCTGAAAAAAGGCACCCATGGTACCCGAAACTTAGAGCAAATAAAGATTCTTTTTTCTTTAAAAAATTCCTCAGGGCATTGCCTTATATTTTTAAGACCTGACGATTTGAAAACTACCTTACCGAATTTTTGTCTGTCTGAATGGCTGAAAAAAAAATCATATTGAAATTGATTAAAAATCACAATGATATTTTTAACATAAGTGGGGA
Source organism: Triatoma infestans (assembly GCA_011037195.1). Lineage (NCBI taxonomy): Eukaryota > Metazoa > Arthropoda > Insecta > Hemiptera > Reduviidae > Triatoma > Triatoma infestans. The sequence continues at coordinate 53,846 of JAAEAF010003741.1, read as the reverse complement.
GGTATGGTCCATATTAAATGAGATGATATTTAGACGGAGATTTGTGGAAGATCTATTTCTAGTGACCCTATCTCTGTAGTAGGAGGAGAGTCAGATATCTAAATCTCCATGACCTACAAGAAATATTTAATTGGTCTCATTTGTATGCGTCTGTGTTTTATAAACAGAAAAATGGACATCTATAAAAGTGTAGGAATAGGTATGTATAAAGGAATATGGAAGTACGAATCAATGATAAACTAGCGTTTTGTGGTGGGGTTTAGTGTATATCAAAACACATGATTTGCATATCTAAGTCCACTTCTGTTGAACTTAGGATTAGAGGGGGCTTTTGGTATGCATAAGGTTTATAACTTGCTGTTTTTCACGGATTATGCGAGGAATCATAAACTATTGAATCCGTTTAAAAACCATTCAGAAATCCGATAAGAAGATTTCGGAATCAAATTCCAACAACAGTAAGCAGCACAACTTTATGGAAGGTTTTTCTTTTTTCCAGTTTTTTTTGGCAATTTTCTTGGAAACCGGAAACAAGCCAATTTTCGTTGTTCATGAGAGTTGCTACGTTAAAGATTTCGTATAAAAGTGTCTTTTCAATAATAATTTACACATTGTAATTGGTACATTGTTTATTAAGATACTGTAAATTCCAAGTTTGAAGTGCAACCTTACTGATTAACTTTCTGACTTCATTCTGTTTTTTTTTTTTTGCCTGAAATCAAGACTAATTGATGGGGACACAATGTCATTCACATTCTTTCAAGGAGCTCCTGAGTCTTATGAAATGTTAATTTATCTATATATTTATGTTACCTTTTCTTACTATATTAAAGACTATTTTTTTTTTTTTACGTACTCTGGGAGGTGGGAGCTACGAACTCAGAAGTTCCCAAGCGTTTCCAAACTAAAGGGTCATTTTAATACTTATACAGGATTCCAACCGAGAAATAACATTTGGGACGATTAAATTTAGAAGCCTAGATATTTTGGTTTTGTATTAAATATAAATAATAATTAGTTATTTGCGCAATGAATAATTATCGGGAGCAAAAGAGGCCTATAATTATAAAATAAAAAAGTAAAAAAGGAAATTTAGAAATTCTCTGTGACGAAACATCCACACATGAGGTGATTTCGGAACTTCTCTTTTTTTTGCGTGTCACATGAGTTTATAGTGACATCATCACATCACATATGTTTACTAAAAAGTTGGTGTAAAATCCATTGTTAAAGCATTTAAGAAAGTTTCAATGTTTTTCTTCTTTCAGTCTTTTCTTGGTGTGACATGCAAAAAATTTATTTTTAGTAATGTTGTGTAGGTAAAAGTTTTCTTCCCCTCCAAAAAAGTGGAGGCGGGTTGACATAAGTATTTGCGTGCGTGTATGTGAGTGTTTGGTGGTATTAGCGAACGGCCGAGAGGAGCGCTGCTTCATAGATTCTACGAGGGTAAATGAATGAAAAGAAAGTCGGTCGGACACATTCTTTTTTGTCCGTTATACCTTTGAACTTTAAAAGACAAGGCTGGATACCAAGGACGTCAACACATAGTTTTTTTTTTTATCGTATACAAAAATTTTTTTGACAAGGATTTCTTTAAATGTTATAATCAAAGCGATAGTAGTAAATGTTTGCGTTTTATCGAATAGAAACAAAAATATATATGTATATCGATTACTACCAAAAACTATTACAAAAATATTGGTGAAATATATATACATTAAGGACACGAACAAAGATGAAGAAGAGGTGGAGGATTGGAGGTGGTACGATGTGTGCGTACGATCCAATCGATTATAGCTGCGCATTTTAAAAAACAGGGGCAAAGCAACGGCACTTGGCCGCAAGTAGGTCTCTCTCTCACTCTGTAACACCTCTCTTACGACAAGCATTCCCTCTGGACCACATTCCTCTTTCTTTTCCAGCAGTTCTTCTCCAACAGCATCTACTTTTTTTTTTTTGTTCCTCCCCTCCACAGTTGGATTTTATTTTTATTTCTAAAGAATTCCTGGACAATGGAATTCTGCGCGATCATTTTTTTTTTTCCTACCGCGATGCGGGTGGACTTTTCAACATATTTCACTCCAAAATATTAACAACATATGTTTCTATTGTCATTGCAGAATAAATTTTTTTTTCACAATACCTTTTATTATTTATTTATTTAGAAGTTACAAAAGCTATAAAAGTGATTTCTTTGTTATTACTGAAATATACAGTTTATTGTAAATATACTTCAAGGACCAACTAAATGAAATTTATTTAAAAAAAATAAAAATAAAACTAACATTAATAATAATCAAGGTCATTCATAAATAATACAGTTACATAACATAATCTCCATTCATATTTTTACTATATCACTGAATAAGTACTATAGGAATACATTTCATTCAATTCAAGCTTCTTTAAACTTAATAAGTGGATTTACCAAATTACACACTACACAAACAAGTGTCCTGCAAAGAAAGGTAGTTGATGTGTACAAATACTTGGGTTTAGTTTATGCTCAGGCAAAGTCTAGCTTATCACTCTCTCTCTCCCCCCCTCTATATATATATATATATATATAAAATTATAACTAACTTCTCAGTAAAAACACAGGGACGGTTTCGACACTAAAATGTTCTCCTTCATTTACAATATAACTTGGACAACTAAAAAGGATTTATCTAAATTACCAATTTATTATAATCTCCTATTGTTTACCACAAGTAATACTTATCAAAACAATTAAAACATTAAATACTGAAAATCAAAACAGGAAATATTTAAATAGTAACAACTAAATTTTAACAATAATCTGCTGTAACTTATTTTGACACAAAATTAAAGTAATTCTGGACGATATAATTTCTACTGGTTGTAACAGATGTATCAATTTTTTTTTTTTTTTTTTTATTAATTTAAGGTGCGACAACATCATCTATGGTCATTGGCAGCCGGAGCCTTCTCGGTGCACTGCTGGCTTCCGGACAGAGTTCTCTTGTTATAGACAACACTGTCTTAGCGGCTCTTAGGAAGAAAAAATCTAAGGGCAGCACAACTGGACTCGAACCCGGGTCTCCGCGTGGGAATCCAGTACGCTAACCACTGGAGCTAATCCGATTAGTCTGTGTACAAACCAGTGACATCTAAGGAAGCTTGTTTTTACGTCTCAGTGGACACTTTTTCTACAGAACTACCTTATAATAAAATAAATGTATCATTCAGGATTGATTCAAATATGGAAATTTTCTAAGTTTTTCAAGTATATAGACAAACATAATAATAAAAGTCTAGTGAAACACTCACAGGACTTCCCTTTTACTGCCGATTATCACAATTTTATTTTGACAAAATTTACTTCAAATTACAATTTTTACTATGAAATGTTGTCCTTAAATAATACAGATTTTGGAGAGCCGTACACACGTTAATGTTTAGGAACCTGAGAAGTCTATAATCGCAGATCATGTGGCAGCAAAGTATGAAACCCAGAAATTTTAATTATGTAATTTAGAGATCACCAAACTATTCACACACTACCAGAAACTGTATTCAAATCAATTTTTTCTGGGAAAAAACATTTCAAATAAAAAACGATAGGATTATATGTGCAATTGTTTATTCAAGTTTGATAGAAATCGTTTGAGGAAATTAAAAAACGAAAAAAACAACTTAATAACCTATTCTGTAAAAACGTACAAGCGCTTTATACAAACTTGGAAGTCTAAGGGGTACATTTAATGACACATCTTAATATTTATAATTGATGATAGAATCGTATATTGTACTGAAGAGGATAGTTTAATGTTCAAATGATAGGCTTTTAGGTGTGTTAATTAACAAAATATATATAATTAACATGCGAAATTAAAGAATAACTGTAGAGCCATTTAAAAAAAAAACGCGAACAATTTTCTGAAAATTAAATTGAAACTGATAATCGCACTTCCGAATTAACGGCTATTGACAGAAACCTTCGTGTGACGGATACGATGGTGTGGTACGTGAACGAAAATTCAAATTTAAGCGGTCTTGATTTTGAAGTTTTTGTCTGTACATGCACACAAATCATTCGCTAAAAATTTTATTTTCATACATTCAAAAGGTTTCAAAACAAGTAACACCCGTTGAAAACCTAATTTCCAAAATTTGACACCATCGCAATCCTTCCCCCCCTTGTACTACCAGCAATAAGAGAAAGTAAAATAAAAACAAAAAACTCTACCGGCTAGCCAGTGGAACAAGCTTTACCCGCTGATTTACCAAGAAGCTTCTTTCCTAGTAATTTATGATTAGTTTTACTCTTTAAATACATTTTAAAGTGTTCAAGTGAAAACAGGATACAAGAAAAATCCTGGAATGTTTCTGTATTCGTGGAAATGTAACATTCTAAGAAAGTACCTAAACCTGATTTCAAAAATTACAGAACTCAGATGAGAGTATTCATTTGGATGATTCCCATGTTGAGATTGCTGCAACGACCCAAAGAGAGATGATACTCTAACGGAGATGTAACCAGGCACAATAAAACTAGCATAATGTTGGAGGGAGGGAGAACGGGGAAATATTGAGGTCATGTTAGGTAATAAATTAATATGTCAAGGATTGTAGTAATACCATAACCGGGCAACCTAACATAATAATCAACTACCCAAATATAGGTGTGACCTCCCTCCACTATATATATTGTATATAAATCTATCCTTCAATGATATCATTGTTACAATTATTTTAATAATAATCTAATTTCGATATCTTATAATATAGATATACAGTCTTCTGTTCATTTCGAATTGTGGCGTTCGATTATGTTTTTTCTAGACAATTTACGACGATGTACGAATCTAAGTTCTTATCTATTTTTTTTTGTTCTATCACTGCGCTAATCTTTAGTGACACATAATAAAAGTGGGGAGGGGGAATCTTATGTTTCGATTTTCTAATTTTCTCCACCAAAAAAAAGAGAGTGGCATAAAAAAAACTCTTCTTTCTTATTTGGTTATTATTTAGAAATTCTTATCCCAAAATTCTGGATTATAACCATACACTTTTCTTTTTAAAAAAAAATGTAATATTGCACTAAATATTTAGTTCTCTTATCAGCCGCCAGGTGATAGACAGTTCCAAACCGAAAAGCGATATGTCTTAAGTCCCCCAACCCCTCCTTCCCACGGCCACAAATTAATTTTTACGGAAAATCTTGGAAAAAAAAAAGTCTTAGATTTTTATATATCTAGATCACCACCATTTCCTGGACAAATGTTACAAAATAAAAGTGATAAGTTCTTATTGGTGTAGGTAGTTTGTATGTATGTATGTAGAAGTTTAATGAGATGTTTTAGAGGTAAAAAAAAATCGTTAAAGTTGTGAAGATCTGAAAAAAAAGCTATTCAATAGTTGTATGCACTTCCGGCTTTCATTGATACCTTAGTATACATCCGAAGTTACTGTGGATTTTTAAGATATTTTGTTCTCTCAGTCTCTCTCTCTCTTACACACAAAAACAAAACATTCACACACACACACACACACACACACATATACACTTACGTATCATATATAGACACTTCTCTTTATATATATAAGGGGACCACAAATCATGTATTGCTGGTAAAACATTGAAAATCTGACTCGATAGATACTAGCTATCATCTCTTGCAGCTGCAAGAGGTAAGAATAACTTTTGATTAGTATCACTGAACTAAGTTTTGTCAAAGTGAAATAAAGCGTTACACTCTTATTGAAAACTCTTTTTTTATTCATCCAGTAATAACATAGACTGTGGAATTTCTACGTAGACTGTGGTATGGAATTAAGAAAGGGAGAATGTGTACGTTATAAAAATATATATATATATTTACTTTTAAAGGAAAAATATAAAACAGTAGAGCTACATTTCCAATTCAGGACAAAATTTAGTCCTATATCATCGCCAACGTCCAAGAGAAATATCTGACTGAGTTGTAGAATGTACTCACTATTTCTAATTAAACTGGCTCTCTGTACAGTATTACTAAATAGGAAGTGGAACTCTTAGGAAATGACTTGGAAGAAACTACTTGGGAAATGCCAGGCAAGTTAACCTTTCTATTTACAACCAAGAACTAAAGCTACAACTTCATGTCTCATTTTTTTGTTCCTTTATATATTCTAGGAATTTTTTCTTTACGTTAAAATTCCTTGTATTCATCCTTTAGATCCTATAGCATTTTACTGAAAGCTTTATTTATATATATAAAAAAAAATACACCACTATATTTAGGAGAAATCACTGAGAATGACCAAGAAACTGTTTAATAGAATGTGACAAGACCAGAAACTTCTTCTATTGAAATATTGTAAAAGAACAAAGATAGCCCATTGTGGTGGATTGCATTTTTTCTTTTTGTTCAGCGAAAGTTCAGCTAATCTAACGAAGATTTTGCGCTCCTTACTTGCCTTCTAATTTAAGATGCAAGTTTTATTTTTTGCTTTCGATATGATAGAAAGCGTTAAACCATTGAATAAACTAGTGCCTAGATTTAGATGCAATTAGAATTAGGAAATATGCCCATAGATAAGCTAGGCAGAGTTCTCTACTTGATAAAGAAAAAAAAAAAAGCTTAAAACAAATACTTAATGCTGAAAAATTGAAAAATTAAGGAAATATGTAAACCTGAAATTGCTGAGTTACAGAAACGTGCCTTTGGACAAATACTGCAATATAAAAAGACTTCGGCATCAGTTTTGAGTCCTTCTTACGGGAAATAAGAAGCGGAAGCCACTTTTTATCAAATACAGTACAAAAAGGACTTATTAAAAACTGTCACAGCACAACAGCTAATGAAGAACTAACTAAAAAAGTAAGCAATGTGATTTTACCCATTAAATCCTGACGAGCGGAATTACTTGCTAAAACTAATCTATAAGGCTATTAAAGCTAATACAGAGGGAAATGAGATAGGAATAAAGATTATTTAGATTCTATTAATAAGTAATCTCCTTTTCAGGGAAATAATAGCATTGGCTCATATAAGTAATTATAGGGATAGACGTAAAAATTTGTCAAAATAGGCAAGTAGAGGCAAAATAGGGGGGCAAAATAGATCTTTCAGGTCGCAGTACAATAATCCCCTATAACAATCTAATCTAACCTAAGATGCTAAAAAAACCTAAACTATACAAAAACCGTTAAGGACAGACATAAAAGGTCATTAGAACTAATAATTATGAAGATATATCTATTTAAACAAAAAAAAAAATTGCGGTCTCATAAAAATCTGGGCCTTAGTAAAAGCTATACCATTTTTGGAAAAGTGGAAATAAAAATTCTGTAATCATGGAATTTGCAACTTTAATTGTCGTAGAATTAATTACCACTATGATTTCACACAACAGAAATGTGGTGGGACCCAGAATACTATACTGTAAAATGTAATGAAAGAAATTAATAAACAGTAAAAAACGTTTAACACGAAACTGTGAGGACCGAAATATTTTTTCGTGTTAAACGAAAAAATTGCGGTTGTTTTCGTCACGATTTCTATGCCATTGTGCACGTAAAAAATTGTTTATATACTAAAACTCAAAAAAAACAAAACACAAAATTCACCGAATTCGAAAACTAACTGAAATGTTTTGACAATTGCGATGCCTTTACGTACTCAAAGACAATCGGAAACCTAGCAACAGTGTGGCAGTCATTGTTTATTTTGTTCCATCTAATGGAAAAAAATAAGCCAAAAAATCTGCGTGACGATGTGACTGCAGAAAACTGCGGACTTTGTTCGTCCGGGAAGTGAAATCTTTTCGTGTTAAGTGATATTTGTTTCGTGTTAAACAAAAAAAAATGGTGAAATTACATAGTATTTTGTCGGGACCGCAATATGATTTCGTGGTAACCGATTTTTCATGTTAAGCGTTTTCGTATTAAACGTTTTTCACTGTATCTAAAATAAGCTTAGTTTTATAAGCCCCAAATTTTGAAGGAGAAATTAATGAGAAAAATCTAAGACACTCTCCTTATACTTGTTACAATGCTAGTAGAAGAAGGGTTAAAAGAGTGAATGCTGTTAAGTTCAATTGTAAGAATAGCTATTGTTTAGCATCTGGTGATGTGAAAAATGGAATGAGGTCTGGGAGAAGGGGTAGGTTGCCACCCCCTCCCCCCAATTAGCGTACAAATACTAGATATTTATTTCGTATAGAGATAAAGTGATTCGAATTAATTTTCAAAATCGAGTTCTATATCTAGCCCATTTGATTTGAATTTAATAGACATTTGCATAATAATTGTAGTAATAAGTTTATTGATTTTTAATTATAAACACCTTGGGAATCAATTAAATTTTTCCCAAAGGAAGCGGGGCTCTTGTTCATTTTCAAAAATAATTTACTTTGTTAATTTACTAATTAGCTATTAATTTAAATGGAAAATGTTACAAAGAATGATTAGTTGAAATTAATTCACAGATCTTTAGTTAAAAATAAATAAAAAAGTTTAATTAATTATAGAGCTAATTAAGAAGAATAGTTTGCTCAATTAAACTATTTTCCGTTTGAATTCCTTTTTTGTTGATAAATTAAAGTCAAATGTATATACAGTAATATGGTTGACACTATTTACTTTAACAAAAAGAAGCAAATAATAATAGCATATATAACTAGGCCACTTTTTAAACAAAAATATTTCCAGACTCTAAAACTCTATTAATAGAGATATTTAAAATATTTCTCAAAAACTCTTCATTTTTCTTTATATATTTATTTTGGCACTTTAAAACGATACCCACACCAAAGGACATTTGACATTAGTATTTCTAGAAAAGTACATATAGCATAAATAGTTAGCATTATTTAAAATATGGTCATGTGGTTTTTTTTTTTTTTTTTTTTTGCATTAAATACGAAAATGAATTGCAGACGCTCATTCAGCCCTGACAACTCATTCAAATATACGCACAATTCTTCTCATTACGACTGTTACAGTCCGATAAGATAAAGTTTCCTAAATAACGCCATTTTTAACAATTAAACGTTTATAGTTTCCTTTATCTCTCTCTGTCTTACAATTATAATCTCAAGTTTAAGAATAATCTTTCTTATCACTTTTGCAAGAAAATCGTAATTACCTGAAAAATCAATCCTATAAAAGCCACATTTAAATTTTAATTAATTTTTTTCAAACTCAAGTTTAGGAATTGGTAACTGAACCACTGGACGTATAAATATATATCGTACGTTACATAATATATATATGGAGTGGCAACCTACTAACCGAAGCCGTAGAGAAATCGAGTTATACTCGATAAAGGAAATTTAAAAAAAAAAAAAAACGGAAAATTATTCTGTAAAGTCGCACTTCCGTTTAACCGATTTTCTTCACTTTGGAACTTTAGCAATGCTTTCTAATGTACATTAATATTATGTAGGTGGCAGAATACTTTAGAAGAAAGCTTATTGTAGATGGGTACTTTAGAAGAAAGCATCATAACCGCTACTATTCGCTCACAATTCCCCAAAAATCAACTTTGCCGGGAGAATTGTTAGAACAAGTTGTATCGGTTATATCAATATTTATGTGTGTTAATAGTATAAGAAGTTTAAAAGAAAATCATTGAATAAAGTGGGCTCTTCCGGTTGTTGGATTTTGACTGAAATCTTCGTGTGTGAAGGCCGTGGTAGTTAGTAACTACAAGGAATAACAAAGTTTGAACTTCCTGTGACTTTTCGTTTTTTGAGATATTCTGTTAACCACACCCATACACATCATACGGATCATTTTCTAAAAACCACTTTTTTTTTTAGTCACGGGACCTCCCGCAAAACAAGTATTTCCGGTGAAAACTCAATTCCGCAAAATCCGGTACGATCGGAATACTCTTCTTACTGGGATTAAGAGAAAGTAAAAATGAAAATAAATAAATAAAATGGCATTTCCGGCACTTGGACAAAAATTACTGAGTCCGGAACCTCTATGATATCCAAGTTGATATTTTAAAGCGATTTTTTGTTTTGTTTTCCACACAAACACACTAACCATGTATTTTCCCACTCTCAAGAAAAAAATACTTTCTCATACAGCTGTAAGAGAAAGTGAATAAAATGTTTTTACAATGAGACGAAAACAGATGTAGCTAAATTTTTTTTTTGTTTTCCTTCTTTGTAAAAATCTATGTTGCTATGTCATTGCACTTAAAGGTATTCATGTTTTATTAAAAAACCGTAGTAGACAGAAGGCAAAATTCCAGGTGTAAAAACTTGGCCCCCAGGTGTCCGGTCTTTTATTATATAGTAATAGTATATATATATATATGTCTGTCTTTCCTCTCTAACCTACAGGAAATAGGTCGGACATTTAACTCAACAAAAATATATCGTATAAACATATCTTTTGAAACAGTTATTCTGAATGTTATAATTTATTTTTTAATTTATTGTTAAGTTGTTAAACAAACTTAATTTTAAATAGGAGAAATGTATTAATATTTTTAAAAAACATTGAACTTATTGATAAAAATAAATTTAACTTGACGAAAAAAAAATGTTATTTATTTACAATTCAAATATGGTGTACAGGTCAATCACAGCACATACTGTTTAGTAAACAAAACATCGTGTGAAACATTCACAGACTTGCTCTTACTGCAATTGTTACAATTCTAATATTCCAATTGTCTGTATGCTTCCAAACTTTTTGTTTTCTTTCTTTTAATTTAAAGTGCGTCAACATATATGGTCATTGGTGTCGGAGCCTTCTCTGTGCACTGCTGGCCTCCGGACAGTATTCTCTCGTTACAGACAATACTGTCCCTCTGTGAGGCTCCTAGGAAGAGAGAAAATCTAAGGGCCAGCATAGCTGGACTCGAAGCCGAAGCTAATTATATTTGTTTACGTACAGCGCTCTCTGCCTCAATCCCACCCCCCCCGGAGCAAACTCTGTAACTGCGTTTAAATTTAAGCCTCCCCCTCCCCCTCTAAGAAGACTCTAAAATAATATTTTTCCAGAAATCATTTCAATTCAAAAAGTGATAAATTTATTATTCCGCTGTGAACATTCCAAGTTTAAAGAAAATTGTTGGAGCAGTGTTTGAGAAAATTCAAAAATACAAAAAAAAAACAACAATATCACACTTGGAATTCTTGTAATGCTTTTATTATATTTCAATATTATATGGTTGATTGAACTATATATTATATTTATATAAAACTGTTAAGAGGTTTTTAGATATGTAAAATAGTGTACGAAAATAGGTTAATAGTTTAATGAAAATCGTTGGAACAATTTGTAAGAACATCGAAAATCTAGTGACACCTTCCTATTGGTAGATTTTGACTGAAACCTTCGGTGTGGTGACCTGCGATTTTTCGTTTTTCAGATATGTTTTTTACACACACACACACACACAAAACTTTCAATTTGTTAAACACATAATTTGGTTGTTCAGATGCGATTAAAGCATGTGTATTTCCGGGGGGGAAAACCTCAATTTCGTAAATTTGACACGATTGGAAAATATCTTACCAAGAGAAATATAGAGAAAAAAAAATACAATAAAACTGTCTTCAAAGTACGTACTTGGTATAAACCGAGAGATTTCTAGTTTCCTTGAAGTTGTAATCTCAAAGCATAGTAGTGTGATACTGATATGTGTGTGTGTGTGTGTGTGTGAAAAAAAGTTGTCTTCTGACTTAGCTGTAAAAATGTCTGAACGTCAAGTTCCTTGTGTAATCATCGTGTGTTGCTGATAAAAACCACAGTTGGATTTCGTCTGTATCTCTATAGTTGTTATCCAAAACTACTACGTAGCCATTATTTCAAGACAGATGCTGCGGTGTGCGTTTTGTAGAGATACAACGAAGTAAGTGTGTCTGGAATGCTGTATTTATCTGTTAATTTTATCCCTGGAAATCATGCTACTTCTTTTCATTAATTTTGGACTGATTTCTGATTTTTCTGTTTTGGATTATCTGTCGGAGTTTAGTTCATCACTTTTCCAAACTTTGTCAATAATAGAAAGTCGTATGAACATTCTAAAGAGTAGATTATTTATTTAAGTAGCTTAGAATAAAAGAATGATAAATTTTTTTTTAGGGGCGATAAAAGAAGTTTTTACATTTCCTTTAAGCGATTGCCTTATTTGCTTTCACTCGTGTAGGTAAACCTGAACTAGAGTCTGTAAAAAGTGCCTCTTTATTCTCTTGTCAAAGAAAAAAACAACTATGTACGTACATTTAAGTAAAAAAAGGCCTAGAATGAAAAAAATGTTACAGGGAAGTTAATTTAATTGTAATTTGTTTTTAATAGGCATAATAGTAGGTGGTCCTAGGGCTGTATATATATAAATATATAAATTAAAAAGAAAGAACAAGAAAAAAGAAATAAATTGGAAGTTAATTTAGCTGTAATTTCAGTGGCTCTTTTCATTTTTTATTAATATTATTATTATTATTATTATAGCCCTTGTAACATCGTTTTAAATATTTAATAGTTTGTAATATAGAAAATAAAAATAAAAGATTTATTAGATGGAATACTGAATTTTGAATTGTGATAAAAGTATAAGATTAGACGGACCGGTATATGAGGGGGGAATAGAGTTCTGTGTCTCTATATAACGGTAGAGTATAGTGAAGGAACGGCCCTCTCCGCATTCCAATTCTAAACTCGCCGAGCCCGAGCACACTCAAATAGACGACGGCCCCCCTGGGCACTCTGTGTGTCTGTAGTATATATCTGTCTGCGTATTAAACTATATCTATATATATGTTAGGCACTAATTTTTTTTTTTTTTTTTTAAATCTGGTGTGACACGATTTTCTGTTAGCTGGCAGTCAATACTGTTATATAACTGACAAATTTTTCTATAAACTTGGAAATTTTTACCTAGCCCCGCCCCTTAAATATAAAGGTGGTGGGGGATTTATAGTGGTCAACATGAATGCCAACATTTGAATTAGAACGACTCAAATATTCACCGGAACACTTTCAAATTAGTTTTTCCGCAAAAATGTTTCAAATAATGAATGGTGGGAGGTTTGTAATTACGCGGCCAACAAATCCAAATATAAAGAAAATCGTTGTCGCCGTTTTCCGGAAATTTCCATTAAAAAAAAAAATTCTCAGAAGCGTTTTCTATAAAGTCACCCCCTTACGATTGACAGCATTTTTCTTTTAATTAAAATTTAAGTATTTTCTTAAAATTACAATTTTCTCACACAGATTATATCTTGTAAACATTTTAACTTTTTCTCACTCCTCCTAGTATAAGAGGGAAGTATTGGGATTGTGCCAGTTTTTCAAAATTCAGTTTTCATTGGAAATAAAAGTTTAGGGGTACCCTGAGTCCGAACAAATGTTTTTTTGGGAAATTGGTTTTGTGTGTATGTGTGTCTGTATGTTTGGTGAGCACAACTCAAAAAGCTAAAATCGCAGAAAGTTTAAACTTGATATTTGGTTTAAGTTCCAACAAGGACCAGATTACCATAAGGTTTTGGTCAATATTGGTAAACCGGAAATACTACTTTAGTGAATGTTTTTTCCTCAGTTTTTGAGATTTTCTCGAAAACACATACTAAGGTTTACTTTAAATTTATTATAGATATAGAGTGATATAACTTTTATTTCAGACATTTCTCCGGAAAAATTCATTTAAGGAGGTTTTAGAGTTGAAGGACGACGGTATTATGCTTTCCTCTAAAGTGCTGTTTTATTAATTTACCGTACATTCTATCATCCATATGTAATGTTACTGGTGAGATGTTGTTTAGTAGCTTGTGTTAGTAGTAGTTTGTGGTGTGAGCGGTTTTGTAAAGGGCTTGTGTGTATGTTTGAGATAGAGATAGAAGTTCAGAAGTATTAAGAAATAATCAAGAGACCACCACTGTTTTTAAAATAAGATATATTCTCTAAGTGAATTCAAGTACTTTTCAATATCACAGTAAGATGATGCTTATTAATATACTGAAACTAGTTAGAATAAACTCTTATGTTATAACTTATAACTGGCACTGATGCTAAGATAGCGATTCCTGAAACAAGTGATCTGATTGAATGTCTAGTTCAGACTGTCCAAATCCATTCAAATAATGCTGGTATGTCTGGAGGGAGAGGATTATCTTATTCTGTTTCTTGTCCCTTTGTCTCTTCAGTAGCAATGACCTAAATTATAGTACCTGGCTCTTTCCCCTTCACTAAAATAACTATTTTAACTAGCTAAAAATTCACAAAATTATTTCACTAAACTATTTTCCAAAACTATTATTTTTCCATTTCATTCTTCCACTACAATATATTATTAATTGGAATTAAATAATGTGGCCAGAATTTCGAGTTTGGAAAAAAATCGATTTGATCGAAAGTGCGTTTTTACTGAACAGTTTTTTTCAATGTTTCTGAATGTGTTCTGCAAGTTTTTCTCAAGTTTTCTACACCCCCGACGGATTTCCTTATAATTGCTATACTAATCTATACATGCAATGGCTAATCACTTTTGTATAAGACTTTATCCGAGAAAATTTATTTAAGAGGAGTTTTGGAGGAGCTGGAGGCCATGTTATCCTCCTAAAAGTCGTTTTTATAAAGTTTATATTCTCCTATTCATGTAAATTGAAAGCAACTAAACATCTATTAAGAATTATATGTTTGAAAAGACTTTAATCAATTATAACTTTGTAAATTGTATTAAGAGATAGTCGTTTGAGTGTTTTACATCAGACTTTTTTCGACCAAAAAGTTCTCAAAACAACTGATGAAAACTCAATTCTAAAAATATATAATAATAGATAAATAATATTCAATATAGTAGCCATTCCCTAGGGAGAAATAGACCAGCCACTTCTTCAGGATTCTTGGCGCCGCCACGAATATCTTCAGTCTAATTATACAAACACACTTTTACTGCCACCTCCAACTCATATTGAGCCCTGTAAACCAGTAGTCGGTGTGTGCAACTTATGTATGAATACTACTAAGCAAGCCTAACATCATTCCTTATCCAGAACAGGGTCCCCCTACTCTAAAATCGATGTTACAAAAAAAAAAAAAAAACCGATGTTTCAAATAAAAGTAACAATACATGTAACCATGTGTGCAATATGTATAAAAAAAATTGTGTATAAAAAATCGCAAAAAAAAAAAAAAATTGAAAAATCCATTCAGTAAAAGGGGGGGTCCTGCAAGATAAGGGATTTTGACCAATAACTTCCTGTCAAAATTTACCGAACAGAATATCAAGTTCAGTTTCCTGCAACAATTAATACACACAGACCGACAGTCTACACATGGATCCATTTCTAAAAATACTTTTATCAATACTTTAGATCAATACTCATTGAATCTTCGAAAAACCTGTAATTTCGTGTGAAAAAAAAAATCGAAAATATGACAAAATCGTAATACTTCCGAAGAGAAAGTAGAAAAAAACAATGCTTAGAAAATCAACGTAAAAAATAAAAAAGCTAAATTCCGGTACACTTGCTATAGAAAAAAAATTCATTATTAGTAGTAAAAGCATAATAGAGAAATTAATCCCATAATTAGATTAATTTAATTTTTTTTGGGGGGGTTCAAACGAAGAAACTGAAATAGCAAATATATTCAGCATTTTTGATTTAGTCTGTACTAAAGGTAATTTATATTTACCTAACCTGTAAAGAAAATAGCCTATAAAAGATGAAAGAAATTACTATTTAATTTATGTACTAATTAGTTATTAACTTATAACATAAATTTAAATAATGATCAGTAGTTTATATTCATGGAATAAAAGAGAACAATTTGGAATCACAAAAACCCATATACAAACAAACACACGCACACACATACACACACACAAATATATATTTGAAAAATACAGTATAAAAGGACCCACTAATAACACATAATGGCGGGTTAGTTAATAATTTTTTCATTAATGAAAGAGCATTTCATTGGTTCGTTCAACATCATCATCTCTTCCTAATTCAGACAAATTATTAAATCTTCCCTTTTTTTGTCTGTGGAGGGCCGAAAATAATTAAGATATCTGTCTAACAGGTTAATAAATAATAGTCATTCAAAGTTCTTTTCAAAAAATTCAATTTTTTTTTTTTTTTAATTGTAGTCTTTTTTTCAAAACGTAGAATTAAAATTAAACTGCTGGCACTACCAGCCATGGTGCCAGACAACGATTTTTACAGTCAGTATGCCTCCGCGCCTTATATAGTTTAACCAGAGGGTCCGAACTGTAATTCCGCTAACTTTATTCACGAAAACGGTGACCACATTTCCTAACCTAGGGCAGAATAATCCTTGTCCAGTTTGAACGAATGAGCGCATTTGCTAACGCCCATTGGAAATACACGTTAAATGGTTTCCTCCCAAAGTAACAAAAAGTATTTTTTAGAAAACACTCGGTAGGTGTAAAATATAGAATTTTTAAAGCTATATCTATACCAAGCATAACTTAAAAACGAGTAATGCATATTTATATTGCGTTTGTTTAGTATGATTCTTAGCTATTACTAACGAATAATACGATAAGTAAGTTTTGTCAAAATTCCTTGAACGGTATTCTTTTAATTTTTTTTATATATTCACCAATTTAGAAATATCACTTCAATTTGAAGTACTATATCAGAATTCTCTAACGGTTCTTATTATTTGGTGGGATTTAGATCTCGTTGACGAAAAAATTCTTATTTTGCAGACTTTTCGTCATTACCTTAGGTGGGAGTTCTTCATTATCTTGAAAAAAAAAAAATCTTAAAAAGACTAGGAGCATACAGCATCATGGTTTCAGCCGTATCAAAGCTTCAAAAGGATGTGCAAATTTTTCCCTTGCTTTAACTTTTACAGATTTCCTCCATCCATTTTTTGCACTGCATCAATTAAACTCTGGTCAAAAACCTTTTCTTCCTAGACATTCCATAACTTCTCTCTAGGAACAGGGTAGGTAGAATGAACGTTGGAGGATTTAAGATGTTGAATAATAATTTTGACGAAAATCAAAAATGTGTCAAAATTGTTTTGTTTTTTTTTGTTTTCCTTAATTTTCTCGAAACCAATTTAAAAGATTTTTCTTAAACTCAATGTTGATTTATTTTCAATATTTTCCCGAAAAATGTATTTTAGGGGTTTGAGTCCTTATGAATTCCGATAAAATGCCATTTCTGTTCAACAATGCACCATCTGGAATGGATGAAAGGAAGCAAACAATTGGGAAAAGGTCCAAAGTTTTTTATATTTATTATGAAGGAATATTTTCTAGGTCCTGGTCCTAGATAACAAGACAATGATGCTTTTTTTTCCCCATTAAAATGGGCTCCGATCAATTTACTTAACTAGAATGGGAACGGACAAAGCTTTACATAGTAAATTTTCTAGGAGATTAAAAATTCTTTTCTAAAGTGAAGAAAGCTTAAGTGAACACAGTTTATAAACATCAACATTTACAACTTGTCCATTTTGATCCTTTTTGACTAAAAGGATTTCCATATAAATCATTTAAACCATACATATTCTAAAAACTGAAGTCTAAAAATCATATTATTCTTTTTAAATAAAGGGAGAAAGATGTTGCAGGCCGAACTAAAAACAATAAGTCAATAAAACACGTCGTTCAAAAGAATAGATTTATTCAGTGACTGTCTGGAGAGAGAGGTCAATGAATGCCTTTTTTTTTTTTCGGAAAGCCTCATTCATTAAGGTCATTGAAACTTTGTCAGATGACGGATATATGGTTTTTTATCAAACAAAAACGAAGTTTGTGATGATCTGGCTGAGTGTGAATTCATTCAATTAACTATACTTTAATTTTGGACTTGATCAAAATAGAAATCTGAAAAAAATCTGATCTTAAAAACATTCATACGATTTTTTTCTTATTGCAGTTAAAATAATTATAAGTAACTGACAAATATTGTGCAACTTGAAATTTGTGTACAAAATTTGGGTAACTGAATGTTGATTACGTTCTAGTCCTGAAAATGAAAAGTTTACGTAATTCAGTTAGAATCCGAAATTTAAAAGCCAATAATTTGGGGTCATTTTCGATAAAATTTCCCCAAAAAAAACTCAAACTATTCTATAATGTTGCAATTTCGGTAAACCCATTTTATTTTTGTTGATAAATCTTTTAATCAATCATAATATTATATAATGTAGTGGGGGATCGCCCAAGGAGCATTTTAGATACAAAGCTTAACGACTAAATAATTGTTGAGCCAATTTCGAGGACAACACAAGTAACTGGAACAAAAAAATCTGTTGCCCTAATCACTTGACTTAAACGGAATGTCTAGTTTAAGTAATCTAGAATTTTTCGTTTTTGAAACATTCTGTTTATATAGGAAACTTTAAAAAATAAGTACATCCGGTGAAAAGTCCAATTTCTAAAATTTGACACGATCGCAAGTTAAAAAAAAAAATAGTTTTCCCCAACTTAGGTTATTATTTTAGTAAAATCTCTGTAATAGTTGGTAATTAGAGCAGAAACAAGAACGTGCAAAATCGTTAAATTAACTACTGGTCTATTTTAATGCAATGATTTCATTATTATGAGGTCAAAAATAGATAATTAACTATTAATTTAACGTAATTTTACAAGAAATCTTTAGAAATAATTACACACTACACTGATTACGGCATTTTTTTTTTTTTGCTTAAATCGAAGCATGTTTTGAGTGTGGTAATCTCAAATAGATGATTGATTATGGAATTCGTTTTTATAGAAAATTCTGACATGAAATTTTGTTTGGCTGATCAGTGGAGTACCGATAAAAGATAGTAAGGAAGCAAGTGCTTGGTCAAAATCACACTGCTAGGCCTCAAATAAGAACGGCAAGGCTTTTACTTGTTTTATTGTCATTCCATCTACATATCTAGATTTACCAATTTTAGTGAATGGTTTTTCATGTGAAACAAAAGAAGGAAAATCTAATACCTATGGTATTTTGGTAACAATATCGGATAAAAAAATTAACGCTTCGGCCAAAACTGTCAACCGGAAATGGCTACTTTACAGAGGGTTTTCTTTTTTAATTCACACTTACGCGATTTTCACAAAAATTCTTCAATATTGTGCTTCAAACTTCGCACACTAACCCGTTTTTTATTTGAAATATTTGATTTTTTCCTGGGGGAAGTTGGATGAATGCGGGAACATTGATTTTTTTGGAGGGTTCTAAGGAAGTTGCAAAAAAAAAGTCTTCTAAGCGCCACATGTGAAACAAGATAGGATCTGGGAAGTTTATATCTCTCTCTAGAACTGCACAACTGTACCTTTGGCATGTGATGGTTAGTCTTGCTATGGCAGTTTTCTACACTATACCCTTAGGTGGTCCCAATTCAAACCTGAATAACATACAGCTCTCAAACACTATTTAATATAGTTAAGGGCGGCTATAACTTCAGTATAAATTCTAAATTGAAAGAAAATCTGTCAATTACAATAATTAGGATTAATGCAGCAAGTGTGAGATCAATGCGGTCGTGTGAGTGTTCCATACCAGATTTTTTTTTTTTTTTTGTTCGATATAATCGAGCTTACATTCAACATATCTAAATTTTTCTCAACTAAAAGAATCAATAAAGAAGTATGTGTATTTTTTTTATTAATTTAAATTCCACATTTAAAAAAAAAAGCAAAACAACAAAGAAACACGTGACGCATTGAAGAATTAAAACATATCATCAAGACATGACAATTAATTAATTTTAATTAAGGGAAAATTAAAAGTAAATAATAATAATAATTTAATTTGAAAACAACTTTCTTTAATTTTGAAGCAAAATAAGAAATAAATTACAAAAAAAAAAATATCTCTTATTCATTAAAATCTTATTTAAAGGAGGGGAGGAGAGGGGATAAACAATTGAAATAACAGTAGGCCACATTAACGATAATTAATTAAACAGTTTACGAAAATTCTCTCACAGTTTTAATAATACAAATATACTTAACAAAAATATTATATGTACCCAGAGATATATATATAATCTAGAATAGTGTGTTCAACAGATATTTAAGAGAAAGCTAATAATAGACAATAGTAATTATTTACTAGTTTATAAACGCCAGCATTTTATACACAGGAAGTGAAATTATAATAGAGAAATTTTAAAGTGTATTGAAAATGCAAAGTGTTTTTCAAGTTGATAAGTAAACAGTATAATGAAATTATTTAAAAAAAAAAATACTAAATTCTTAATGGAATGAAAGGAAAAATATTTGTTTCATACAAAAGGCATTTCGTTAAACACCTAAGTATATATCGCCTCAGGGTTGTTTAAACTTTCGTATTTTAAAATTTACGTTAACACATCAACTACTGCACGAGTCCAAATCAAATATATTATATAAGTAAACAAAAAAACAAAAACAATATAGCTTGTTTTTTTTTTTAAACAACAGGCTCCTAAAAAACTACGTGCAAACTTAATAGTATAATAGCTATATAATTTTAGTTAACCGGAGGCATAATACAAAATAATTTAATATGTTAAATGATTTGATAA
Source organism: Triatoma infestans (assembly GCA_011037195.1). Lineage (NCBI taxonomy): Eukaryota > Metazoa > Arthropoda > Insecta > Hemiptera > Reduviidae > Triatoma > Triatoma infestans. The sequence continues at coordinate 33,385 of JAAEAF010003741.1, read as the reverse complement.
CAAAAATTGGTAATGTATTATAGATTTCACTTCCGCCTAATCAAAAAAAAAAAAAATGAGAAAAACTCGACACAAATTTTTCCCTTCCTGCAGTTTAAAAAATTGTAACTGACAAATTTTATAGTTTGTATAACAAATTTTAATGAAATTCGTTAGTGTTTTTATGGAGAAAATCGCGAAAACTTTAAAAGCGGTTCACCAAAACCGAACTTCCGGTTAACTAATGTTCTTTAAACTCGGAATTTTAGCCATCTATTTATTTTTTCTTAATTTTGTTTAGATGGTGGAATTTGTATAATCAACTAAGATAGCATTTTAGAGGAAAAGCCCCTTAAATGAGTTTAACCCGGAGAAATGTTACAAATAAAAGTTGTTGCTCTTTATATGTCCAGTTCACGAAATTAGTTTAAAGAAAATCGTTGGGAGCCGTTTTAGAGAAAATAGCAGAAACTGAAAATACTTTTTAGTGAAAAAAACTCACTTCACGGTTATATCCTATTTTCTTTAAACTCGAAATTTCAACAACATATTTAAATTCTAATTAATATTATTTAGATGATAGAATTGTGTAATAAACTGAAATAGCACTTTAGGAAAAAACCTAACTTCCCCTTTCTCCAAAAGTGCGCTTAAATGAATTTTCTTAGAGTAATGTTTCAAATATATTGTAGACGTATGTGTAGTAAGTTGATATAACCAGGTTTAGAGAAAATCGTTGGAGAAATTTTCCGAAAAAATCGCAATAAAGTGAAAAAAAAATCATTCAATATAGCGGTATTTCCGGTTGAAGTTTTTGGACAGATAACTTACTGTCGGATCACTTGGTGATACCTAAACGGAATATCAATTTTGAACTTTCTATGATTTTTTTTTTTTAGCTATGCTGTTCACATACACACACCCGAATCAGAAAACAAAAACCGAATCAATCAACCGCAGTTTCCTTCGAACTTAATTATGTAATAATACATGTAATTCTTATTTAGAGAAAAGACTAATATCATCTCTTCTCTTGAAAACCTCTAGTATCAAATATTCCTGGACAAATTTTTCAAATAAAAATGATAGATTATTATCTCAAAACTTCTAAAGGATACCACTCCTTATGTATTGTTTTTTTTTTAATAAAAAGTAAACACTCCCTAATTACTGCTACTAGTCTATTCTATTTTATTACTAATAAAAAAAGCTACACCTTATATTCATGTTAAATAAATATATAACAAAGAGCACATTAATCTTGATGATTCTCACGTTAACAATCACCATGGAAACAGACTCTCTCAACTGTAGTAACAACCTTGTAATAACTAAAAAGACAAAAAAGTACACAAAAGAAAAGAGTGTAAAACAAATAATAAACGCATGGAGGTCAACTAGTAACTATGTACTAAACAAGCGAAATAATGAATAATGGAATCTAGTCAATAGAATTATGTTTATGAATCATTTATTATTGTTAGTTTACTTTTTTAAATTTAATTTCTTATTGTATGAATCATAAAATTTAAATTAATTCTTAATTCACTAGCATAATAAATTTGTTTACTTTTATAAGAAAAAATAAATAAATAAATTTCTAGAGGATCTTTTTTTTTGTTTTCGTTTTAATCATAATTTATTTTAATTATTCTTTGTAGAATAAAAAATCTAATTGTAAAAAGGTCAAAAATTGTAAACTATAAACAACACAGATGTCAAGGTTACCACGTGAAAAAATATTATTTACGCGATCTTTTTATTTATTTACAGCTGGAATTTCTAACATATTTAATCATTTAAACACATTTAATTTAATATTTTGCGGGCAACGATGAAAACGTACAATTATCAAACAATACTAAGAATTTGGAGTTATTACACAATTTATTAGATAACCTTAATATTACATATTATAAACGAAGATGATAAGTATTGTACACTGCCATTGTAGACCATCAGATAGCGCCTCAAACATGTAATAATTGCAGTTTAGAATTAAAATCCTCAAGCGTCAAGGAGATTCCCAACAACTTTGTTAAAATCTATTTTTCCGCCTAAGTATTTCAAATTAACATTTCAGGTTTCTGGGTTAAAAAAAAAAAAAAAAAAAACAAATCCCTAGAGAGTAGTTTTTCGGGAAAATCCCAGAAAAACTCGGAAAACTGTTCGATATATTTGCACTTCGGATTCCGATTTTCTTCACAAACTTGGTATTCTAAGTGAAAGCATTATTTTTTAATCTACAGAACTGAAATGGCTCTTTAGAGGATACTTCACATTTTATAGCTTCCCCCAGGAACTCAGTATTTCCGGTGAAAACTCAATTTCCAAAATTTGACACGATTACAATACTTCCTCTTACAACAGTAAGAGAAAGTAAAAACATATCAGCTGAATCGTCAATTATTCATGAATAATAAATAACGGAAACTATTATTACGGGCCTTGTAAAATTAATGAAAATTAGGTGAATTAGATAGAAAGTAAAAAATTACTTGAAGGAAGTGATATAAAACACAATTCCGAAACAAATCTTCAATAATGGGATGATAGTATAGAATATATTGAAAACTGGGTTGACATTTTGTGTGTAGGCTGTCCGAATGAGAGAGAAGGCCTGTCTAATAAAAGCTATATAAAGCCGTTAAAGCCGTTAAGTCCCGTTTAAAGAACATACATTAAAAGAAAAAGAAGGGTGGGTGTTAAAACGAGAGTTATAGTTGTTTTGTTGAGCTGCAGATTGCAGCAGCTGAGACTTGTAATAATATTTAACTTAATATTTAACACGTATTAAAAAGTGTTTTTTTTTTTTAATTTTTATTTTATGTTTGTTAATAAATGTGTATTTAAGTGTTAAACAGAACATGTAATGTTTTATAGAGAAAGAGAGTCCTACTTTCAAACACAGTTAGATCTTCACATCTCTTCTCCTCTCTTCCTAAATATGTAGTTTAACCTTCATATCTCTTTACATTACAAAGATTTTACATGCTGTTTTTACTTTCTCGTACTGTTTTGAAAGGAAGTGTCGTGTCAAATTTTCGAAATTGATTATTACACCGGAAATACATGTTCTACTTCTTGAGTCCCATGAGTGTGTTTGTGTATTTTTTGGCGAATAGTGTGTGTGTGTGTGTGTGTGTGTGTGTGTGTGTGTGTGAACGAAACAACACAACTTTCTCCTTACTGTGCAAATTAATACAATTTGACAAATTTTCATTTTAAAATTACAATGTTAAACAAATGTTTTTGTTCGGCTTGCCAGGTGGCAATCGCGACAATTTATATTTGAACATAACTGACATGTGTCCCTCAGAACCCAGTAAATTGAAAAAAAATGTTACAAATAAAAGAGATTGGTTTATGGTTTATATCTATGCAGCTAATATTGCTGGTTTAAAGAAAATCCCCACCACATAAACCTTTTCGAGAAAACTGCAAAAAAAACTTAGAAAATCTATTGTGGTAAGTCCCATTTCCGGTAATCGATTTTCTTCAAATTTCGAATTCAATCAATGTTTTTATATAGTTATTTAATATTATAGATAGATAGAAGAACCATATACCATACTGATGAAGACTTACTTAAAGAAGAAGAAGGCTTAACACGTTGGCTCTTCCCCCAGACCCCCCCCCCACAAAAAAATAAATTTTTCTGGAGAAATATTCTAAATAAAAGTGATAAAGACATTTGTGTGTTTAGAGACTATATAAGGAGTTTAAAGAAAATCGTGAGAAAAAAAATATCATTCGGTAAAGTCGTACTTCCGGTTGATGGATTTTACTACCGAAGCCTTCGTTCCAGATAATATAACACACACACACGCCGCAGACTGCTCAAAACAATATTTCCGTTGAAAACTCGAATTTCCTAAATTTAGCACACTCGCAATACTTTCCACTTACAAAAAATAAGAGAATATAAAATCGCAGGAAGCTGAAACTAGATAATTCCTTTTGGTACTACCACCACTGCATCTGACACGAAAGTTTCGGTCCAAAGGAAAGTACTTTAACCCAAATTCAATGAATTAACTGATTGTTCTTTTCTTTTTTTTTTTTTAATGTTTCAGTTTCTCTCGATATTCTCAAAAATAGCTCCAAGAGTTTTTTCCGCATACTAGCTACACACATAAATATCACCACTTTTATTGGAAACGTTTGATTATGGAGTGTTCCAAAAGGGATCTGTGAGTTAGGCTTGTTTTGCAAACAAAATTACGACAGAGGGCATAACCAGACTATCTAGACAACAAGTATAAACCCCGCCGCTTTAATTTATACATACTCTAAGCTTAGCTAACCATGTAGTAAACACCATGTGCTCGTATTTATAATTACGATATTGTTAACTGAAATTATTAATAAATGCAGTTAGAGAAAGACGATGAGTTTTAACATCAAATTGTTTTATTTTTCACGAATAATTAATTAATTGAAAATATCAATTTCACTAAAAAAATAAAAATAAAACGGAATTGGAAACCTAAATTTTTTGTTCCGTTTTGTCGAAGAAAAATTCCGTTTCTATTCATCTAAAAAAACAAAACAAAAAGAGTTACCCATATATTATGTGCAATGTCTAATCCATATTAATTTGCACGCAATTTAAGAAACATCACGTTTTAATGATCGCTCAACGAATGCATATCAGGAGATAATTAATTAAAAATGTATTCCTTTGGGATAAACACCTTATTTCCCCCACAGATAATTAAAAGTAATACATCAAATGTTTTGTGCTACTTCCCTAATCTCTTATCAATCCAGTATACAAACCGGAAACCCTGAATCATCGTTTGTTATTCATAAAATGAAACATATTTGGCCAATCGTAGAGATATACTATTTTTTTTACTGAAAACAGCAGAGACATATATATATCTACATACACTAACGATATTCTACTTTCGAAGCTAGACGAGCAAAAATCCTATTGCAGCCCGGCTGTAATTCAACTCGATATAGCTTAGACGGCAAACAGCATGTGTGGAACAAGTATGGAACAGAAATATTAGCAACAGTCTCACTGATCTGAACAGGAATAATTGAGTTATACTCTGTTGGTGACAGGGCTATGAGATAGCTGACAATGTGGCAAAAAAGCTCAGCAACCAGCCTCTCTTGATAAAGCGGAAACTCTTTTGGGCGAAAAGCAACCAGTCTCTCAAAGAAGACCTACGAAGAGCAAGAAGAAGAAAACCAAGAAAGGTATTGCTCTGGACAATCCTCTTAGGCCTGACATAGGCTAAGACACTTCTGAACAAACAGCTGGAAAAGATCTGAGACGTGCGTGGGAAATTAAGCGAACAAGCTCTCCATGAAGTGCTCCGAAATAAGGAGAAATCCCTGAAAGCTTTGTTCAGCTCTCCCGATCTGAGGCAGGCTCTCTCTAAGAGCAATAAAATAAAAAAAGAGCTGAGGCGTCCATCAGTCTGAGCAAAAATAAGCTGTGTACGTTAATGGGGACTAAAACACCATGGCAAGAGAGGAGCTTCCTCTCCAGGGCATGGAGGAGATTCTTCCTGAAGGACTTCAACGCTTTTATTATTCTGAAGCTGGGTACTAACTAGGGTATCATCGACGGAGGGCTTATCCTTCCTAAAATGTTCCAGGTCATGAAAGTTCTGCAAGAAATAAACCTGTAAGAGACCTCTTATCACTGTCTTTTTACTAAAAAGACTTCAGGTCTCCCGCAGAACTGCATTCACTATATTTGCGGAAAAATTCATACAGAAAAACTGCGAAGGAAGGCAATATATGTCTGACAAAGAAGGCTCTAACTGAATATTTACTATGTATGAAATATACGGATATAATGTAGACAAAATGAAACATAAATTATAGTTTGGCATCGTAAGAGTAAAATTTAAATTAGAGCGGACAGCATCTTACGTATTAGTAGATGACAAAAATGGAGACCAAAAGATTTTGAAGAGTCTTCAACAATCGTAAGCAATAAGTAAAAGTCCATAATGCGCTAGCTTTCTTTAACTAAACGCAGTTAAAAGGCTTGATAAAAAGGTTGAAAGGGCATTAAGGGTGATAATTCTTACTAAGTTTGGACAAAAGATAACAAATCTAAGTGTTTTAAAAGAAGTACTACGCAAAGTAATCAATTGTTGCAGTCAAAAAAATAGATATAAAAAAACATTTAACTTTAATTAGTGTAAGCGTTTACACTGACAGATATCTTGTTGTGAACAAGAAAAAATAAAAGTGCAATTAAAAAAAATATACAGTGACTATAGTGAAACTAGTTTAAATGCAAATGTAAATAACAAAGCACATCGTATAGTTAAGTATTTGTGGCGAGGCCATTACCAGTTGAACTTCCTGTAAAACCGGAACTACGGTGTAGTTTTGTTTTTGTTTTTTTTTATGTGGCGGGGAGGAGGCCTGATTATGCAGAAGCCAAACTAGTGAGTGAACATCACACAGCACAGGTATAGTTGATTTAACAAGTCATTGAGCCATTACCATGGAAATCACTAGATACGGATAGCTCTGAATTTGCCCACCCACAGTGTTGTCTTTTTAAACTATATGCTTCGGTGACTTATTGCCACCAGCTGTTGATTAACGAAGAAAGGGTGATGAGTTAAATCAATTTCTAATTAAAAGATTTTATAAGATAAAATAGAAATCTGATCCAATATCACATTTTCTATGCAAATTCGATTATTTTTTTTAAATAAATAAACCAAAAAAATAAATAGAAATATCATAATAAAGGTCTATCATTCAAATAGTTACCATGGAATCCAGTAATCTCTAAAAATATGTTTACATGAGTTCTTACAGGAAATATGTTTTGATGATCTCTCCCTCCTCTGTATCTGGAAAAATATTTCAAAGACGAATAAATCTGGTGTGAAACACACGAGTTCCTCTTAGGATCTAAAGGTCGTACTTCTGGTAAACTGATTTTCTTCAAACTCGAAATTTTTACCATTCACCAAAAATTCCTCTTTTTATTATCTAGACAGAATCATATTATACTGAAATAGTCAACTTAGAGGCAAGCCTAACGTGACACCCCAATCCCACCAGAACAACCGGCCATTAAATGAATTTTCTCCAAAAAAATTGTTTAAAGTTGTAGCTCTTTACATTTGATACCCAAGTTTAAAGAAAAGTGTTGGAGCCATTTTGCGAGAAAATCACAAAAAAAAAACCTGAAAAATCTATTCAGTAAAATGGCCACATTCGGTCTACCGACGTTGACCAACACCTCATTGTCACATGCCTTGCTAGCACCTCAACGAAATACTAAGTTTTAGCTTTCTCAATCATTCCCTCCACGTCTCTACGATCCATAAAGGACCTTGGTCTCCTTCAACAAGATTTCTCAGGTTTCACAATCTGTCTGACGCCCAATTTCTGAAGATCTTCCTGCAAGTCCTGCAGCCACCGCTAACGCGGTCTTCCTTGTGGTCTTCTACCAACCGGGTGTCCTTCATATGCTTTTCTTGGGCTGCGGTTTACATCAATTGTGTGTAGAAGACCCAGAACCAGTGTAACCTTCCGATCTTCACAATTTCAACCAAATCGACCTTTTTGTACAACTCCTTCAGTTCAGCATTCTTCCTGATTCAGAACAAGCCATTTTCCACTACCGTTCCACATCCATCTATGGTTCTGAGAACTTTTTTTTCCCACCAGTTCAGCCTCAGTTCCTCCGCGGCAGTCAGAGTCCAACATCTCCGACCCATATGTGAGATTATGGCCCTAATCAATGTTACGCTTCCTGTTTTAGACTTACACTGACACCCCACATACATATAAGTACACACAGAAAAATTTCTAAAAACTACTTTTTCGCATTCTGGGCACCTTAAAACATGTAATTTCCGATGAAAACTCAGTTTCGTAAATTTGACACTATCGCAATACTGCTTTTCACGGCAGTAAGAGAGAGTCAAAAAGCGCAGGTGGGGAAGTTCCAACAAACCCGATTGTCCGTTTAGCTAACACCACTGCATTCACAACTAAGGTTTCGGTCCTTAACAAAAATCCTTCAATCGTACGTGGAACTTTACTGAATGATTTTTCTTTTTTCAGTAACCAGGGTTGTGCAGTAGCTGCCCTACACTGAACACAGAAAGATGCAAATATGCCAACCTATGATACTGAAAGTATTGTTATTGCATTTCAGTATCGATAATTTTTAACTTCCAGTTGACCGATTTTATTAATATAAATAACTTCGGTTGTAAGTAGCGACCTCTTACGATATCTGACCTACATATATTTAATTTAATTTAAAAAAAAAAATCTATATTAAAAGATATGTAAGACAAAATGGAGATAAAGGTAAACACATGTTTGAAGACAAGAATATAAATCCGATAGGAAGAAACGTCAAACACTGTTTGCTTCTTAGTTATATATGAAGCAATGAATTTTAACTTTAAAAACCTTGTTAAACTCATAAACATTTCCTAGTTAAAGACACCAATGATCAACTATTTAACATTAGTAAAAAATCTATTTCAAATCCTTGTACACTAAACAAACAATAAACTTACAAAAATAAATATTTGTACTGAGAGAGAGAATGAAACTAGATGAAGAACACGCAATGGGATGAGAAAATAAAGACCTATTGACAAATGTGTTTTAAAAAGAGTCAAGTTGAACATGTTTATTGGCGCCTAAATTTAACCCATTACAAGTTCACTAGGAAAATGTCGACTCTGAAATGTGTTTGTAAAAACTTTCTGCTACAGATTTATTGAGATTTTAAATTAAGGAAATTGTTTTATTTTCTTGAAAGGAGCGTAGTTGTGTGTTGTGTATTTTTAAACAAAATGAAAATAGTAGAAGTTGATAATTTAATTATTATATTAGTGCAACATCCTTGAAAAATCTGGCATGATACAATCACTGGACTTTCCCTTACGGCCAAACATAATAATTTTAAATGACATATGTTTAGAAATTATTAATTGGGCTGGCCATAAAAAAAGGTAGTAGGGATTATACATATATACCTGAATTAACACCATGGGCGCTCTCTGTTTCAAGACCACGTAGCTGCGTCAGTTTAAATTTAAACTTAACTCAAAAACCCCTCTAAAATCAAGTTTGTGGTGGGGATGTTTCAAATAAAAGTAATAGATTTATATCTGTCCAGTTATAGCATTCCAAATTTGAAGAGGAAATCGTTGTAGCCATCTTAGAGATATCCCCCTCCCGAAACTTCAAAAACCTATTCTACATAAAGTCGCACTTCCGGTTAATTGTTTTTCTTCAAATTTGAAATTCTATGAATTCTCTAATATATTATATACTAATAGTAAAACCATGACAAATAGTAGTTTTAATAACGTATATTTAAGGACGTTCAAAATGTTCCCGCAAAATATAAATAACAAAAAAAACCTAATATATAACAATCAAACGACTTTTGCAATTGACAAAGTTATGATCGATAAATTTTTTCCAAACTTATACTTCTTACTAAATGTTTACTTGTATTCAATTTTACAAGAGAATTCAACAAAATAGAAGAACGTAAATTTAATAAAATGACTTTTTTTGAGGAAATCATACACTCCCTCCCTCCACCTAGAACTTCTTTAAATGAACTTACTAAGAAAAAAAGTTACAATCAAAAGTGATAGATCTCTATATTCATAGTTATTATATCAAATTTAATGAAATCCTCGTGAGTTGTTATGAAGAAAATTGAACAAAAACTGTTCAGTAAAAACGCACTTCCAATTAACCCCAAATTTTCCCTTAAAACTCGGAATTTTGACAACTTATTTAAATTCTAATAAATATTATTTAAAATTATATAATAATCTAAATTAACACTTTGTAGGTAAACATAACCAATCTCACCTCTCCTTCAAAAGCTCCCCCCCTATAAAAATGTTTCAAATATAAAAATATAGCTCTTTGGTATGTGCAGTTAATATATAAAGTTTAAAGAAAACCGTTGGGAGCCATTTTAGAGAAAATAGCAAAAAAGTGAAAAACTTTTAGTAATACGGAATTCTACGATTTTTCTTTTTTGAATCGAGAATTTGACAGATTACAATAATAATAATAAATAGCAGTTACAGAAAAATAAATAGAAAGTGAATTGAACAGATTTAACTTATATTTTCGAGTTGGTTTTATTTTTGATTCATTCTCTCTATAAACATCTGTTATGACCTTAAATTATATCATGCTTGTTCAAATTTAATCCAACTAAGAATTTTATATTCCTATGTTCTTCAAATTTCACCGAATTCATCTTAGAAAATGTAAGGTATATTTTAAAACTGATATAACACCAAGCGTTAATATCGTCCAAACAATGTTGGGTTATTAAAATTCTGAACAAGTTTATTGATCATATCAATATTTTACGAATAATAAACCAACGTCCGGGAATTTTTTATATTGTAAATACCAGTCTCTGGGAGGGGGGATTTTTATTAAAATTTATTTCAAGCTCGATATTTTGTAGATTATTTGATGAGAATATACTTTATACCGAATGAAAGGAAAAAAATAAATAAATAAAAAACTTTGTAGATTTCTTCTTTCGTTGATTGAATTGTGTAAGAAAATTGAAAGTCATGGTTCAGCAACACCATTCTCTAATAATCAATATTTCTATTATTCACTAAAATGGACAACAACAGCGCAACAACAAATTTAGACATACATATATACACACAGACACACACACACACACAACAGTATTATACTAGTAATATCGTATCTTCATCATGATTATTATCAGGTGCTACTAAACAATAATGCACAGTAGTAAACAATGTGAAAGTGAATCTGTGGTCTGTTTCCATCTTCAAGGACTACCACCACCTCCTCCACTGATTACTGTACCTTAATAGGAGAGAAAGAGAAAGATAGAGCAATGACCACTTTATTACTTTGTGCCAAATTGATCAGAAAGCATTTCTAATCATGCTCTTATATATATATATATGCAAGAAAATCTGAGCTTAATTTTATTATAAAAATAAGGTTCTTTATATTTAGTCATTAGGAAACCTTAAACTGACTGACCGGCGAGTGCTGAATCAGAAAATTTTGTTAGTCTACAGCAGACTATACATACATGTTAGTTTGTTTTCGAAAACTGAATTCTCTGGTGTTAAATTACCAATTTCACCGGAAATACATATTCAAAAAACACCGAAAATAAAAAAAAAGGGGGGGAATTCCATCAGTTGTGATTTCCAAGTTGATGAATGCTTTTTTTTTTTTTTTTTTGCAGATGTGACTGCAATTGTTGCATACAAGATTTTTTTTCGCTTACAGCATAAATGAATGAATTTTTTAGAGCATGATTTTGATGGAGTGATGGGGTTGGGGGTAAGCAACGGTCCTAACATGCTATTTCTCGTTATTTTTAATTAACAGATAATTAAGAGTTTTTTCCTAAAAAGTACTTACGTGTTAAAAACATTTAATTTGCAAAAAAAAAAATTATACATACTGTTCTGGTGGATCTTAATCTTTAAAAAAGCACTAACTTTTTAATTTTACTTGCATGTTAACCTTTTTTTTTTTTAATTAATTATTAAACCTAATTTGTTCTCTTAGTAAATTAAAAATTGCTTTATTAAATTTACAGAAAAAAAAAATTATTTGCACTCAGATAAGTATTAAGGTTAATAAATTAATTAATAAGGTTTGATTAACAATTATGAATCTAATCTATTCCGCTACAGTAAAACTCTTTATTTTGAAACCAAAGAAATTAAAGAGCTCCCCAATCTAAATATTACACCTTGATGAAATAGTTAAAAAGTAAAGTAATGCTTACTTTTTCAGGTGGGCTTAACGTCCAATTACCAAATTAGGTGTCGTGGACGGGGGCGGAAGCACATAATTTACTATTAACATTTTTTACACGAATATAAAATTTAGCAGTTTAAAAGCAGGACTCGAACTGAGGACCTCCCAGTTACAAGTCCATGCTCATAACCACTACACCAATACATATTTTTAGAAGAAAAACTTATTTTAAAGGGTCTGGAGGTCTATCAGTTAATTTAAATTTAAAATGGCGCTACATATGTAGAGAAAGGGCCCACAATGTTCGTCCAACCTGTAATCACCTTTTTGTATGGCCAGCCCAACTAAAGTTTTGTAAACATTGCAGTTTTAAAGAATCTTTCTTTTAAATAATTTGTAATCATTGAAGTCGTTTGAGTGTTTCACCTCTTTCCATCCTCTTTGTTTCTAATGCTTGGTGCTAGGCAAAAATTGACTTGAAAACCTACCCCAGAAATCTCTAGTCATGTTTTGTGACCGGCTCAACAACTATACCTGAATTTCATTACAAATTTTAATTTTGGCATACTATATCTGCAGGCCCTAACCGCGGTGCCTAGTATGTCAGGGAAGTCAAAGTAGGAGCTACCCCTCTACAAGCATGTTATGCACAAGTTTATGCAAGGACGCCTACGTCACTAAGATTTAATTTTTACCTAATGGAGCTGCACTAATTATTTCAACAAGTTATAAACTAAGACATGATCTTTCCAAGTATTTAACTTAAATTATGTAAAAATAAATCATTTCTGTTATTAGCTTGTTTATATTTAATGATCGGTAATATGTTAACATTTTTCAGTACACAATTTATAGAACAGTTAAGAAATTACACTTGGCTAGCGTGCCAATAGGTTGTTAACAAACTTGTCTAAATATTGGGTAAACTGCAATTAGGTATGCGCCAACAACACTAAACTTGTCAAGTATTTTGTAAATTTTAACATGATCTGTGTAAATAGATAAAGGGGGAGGGGGAAGGATTGCATAATAGCAGCAGCGCATTAACAGATTATTTGGGAACTGATGACCCACATTTTGTATTTAAAAAAAAAAAAAAATACTTTTTGTTGACTTTCAAATTTTTGAAGTTTTATTACTTTGGAAGTAAACTATTTTAAAAGGAGAAATACATGTAAATCCTTGTATAAAAATGGAGCGTGTAAAATTTAAATTGTGCCAAGTTTGAAAGCACGTATTTAGTCACGTGCTAATAATTTTAATATAATAATAAAACGTGATTTTAAAATTATTAAATATCTATATTAATAAAATAAAATTAAAAAAAAAAAATAATATTTATGCGCTGATACAAATATTTCATAGTCAGCCATCAAAACAGTTAAAGAGAGAGATAAACTATAAAAATTAGTGTTTCTCTAATAATTACTATTATCAGTTATGACAAACATTTATTATTATTTTTTTATAAAACTGTTATTATAATTAACAGATATATCTGTCTATAAAACTTAATAATGCTATTGAACTTGTAGACCGAATAGGAAGATAAAATTTATATTTATTAAAATTACTGATAATTATTAAATGGTTATAGCAGACGAACTGAATCCCCTCTCCTTTGAAAAGAGAATTTATAGAAGAACATAATATATAGTTCAGAGCTAGAAGATCAGATTTAGAGGCGAAGGGCTAATTTGGAATTGTAGCGTATAGCTCAAGAGCAGAATATAATGGAAATAATTAAAATTGGACGATTCCGCTGATCTGCACACAACTTTGTCTCAGCATGGCTAACGAGAAAATTCTTAAGAAACTGCTGACTGAGCAGCTTATATGCTGCTCCAGAGGGTTGGATGGCCGACGGTTTAGTTAGATGAATGGAGTGAACAGAGAAAATGTTGAAAGACTTATCGGTGTACAAAACTGGGATGGTGGCTGTACAAGGCTACACAAACTGGCGTATTTCGTCATATCACAAACGCCCCCTTTTTTTGTTTATAATATTACCCTCCATATCGACCTTAATGTTCCCTTTGCAACCCAGTTAGTCAAATGCCGTTACCAAAAGTTTCATGATTCCACCGCTGCCCATTCTAATCCCCTCGTTCAGAGACCGTGCGCATCTATTATCCCAGACAATCCTTCGAGACGTATGAAACGCCGTTGGACTCGCAACCATCTCAGTGGCAAGTAAATGTTAACTAGTGCTAAGGGGTAGCTCTACTGGGAGTTATCTCCCCCACACCCCTTTTACTTATTGTGTAAAATACACAGTTGTAAATTTCCATCAACTATAAAAAAAAAAAGAAGGTATTTGTGACACACACACACACACACACACACATACAGACCATTCGCTAAAAATATTGTTTCGTGTTCAGGTAACCAATTTTATACTCCGGTTACGTAACCAACCAAAACGAGTACAAAACATGTATTTCCGGTGAAACCTAATTTCAAAAATTTGACACGATCGCAATATTTGCTCTGACTACAAATAGAGTAACTAATAATTAACAAGCTTTTTAAAAAAAAAGAAGAAATTAAATGAATTACTACAATCTTATCTGAAAAGGAGATTCCTGTCAAAGATGAAATATTTAGAAGCAATACAAATTGACACTGAAATAGTTCAAATGAATAATTTAGTTTAACTGATAATATTTTTGTTGAGAATGAAAAAGAGAGGGAGGGATGGACGGACGGAGGGAGAGAGAGAGAGCGTAAATTAAACGAATAAATTTATTGATCTACGATTAGAGATAATTGACGCTCTAATAGCGTTTTTTTGTCGAGAGAAAAAGAAAATGAATAGTAATATTTTTGAAGTAAACAACAATAAGAATTAATATAATAATAGTACAAAGAGATTGAGGCAGGTAGCTGTAGCCGAACGGAGGGGAGAGTTAGTGATGATGATGATGATGATAATGGTGACGTAAAAAAAAAAAAAAATGGTTTAGAATATTATTATTCATAATGATTACAGGGTAATGCAGTAGCCACTGCTGCTGCTCTCTTCTATCTAGAAATGATTTAAATATTAAGATATGGTTGCTATGATACATTTAGTCAGTCCCCAGCATAGTCGTCTTGGCTATATAGTGTGTAATGTAATAATGTATTCTATGGCTCATCCCAACACATATAACTTCTTCGCTAAGGCTTGTTCAACATATTTCTATTTTTTATTAATATCTTCTTTTTTCTTTTTTTTTAACTGTTTGTTACTTCTGTTTTATTATTCTGTCTACCTTAATTTTACTTTTTATTTTATGTCTGCCTTAGTTTTTTATTAACTCATTAGTGTTGTACAAAAACAAAGATCAGGCTTCTTCAGTATTCTTTAGTTTCAAAAATAATATTCAAACATTCATTCAGTACGATAACAATGGAATACGACAATTTCCGAAAGAAATACAAAATAAAATCTTATTTAGAATGCTTAGTAGATGGTTTCCTTGTGGTAACCTTGGGTAATGATAGATGATAATGTGGACCTACTCATGACTCAAAGATCTATCTCCGGAAGTCGTGACCCTGGGTACCTCTGGATCTAATTCCTATCATATTTTTGCTCTTCGAAATAAGTTCTTAAGTCTGTTTCGATTGCTTAGTATGGAGGAAACAACACATACATTAAAAACATACGAAGATGGGATGATAAGTTTCCGACCTCCTAGAGATGGCGCTTGCAGCACCATTATGACTATGCCATCTATCTTTAGAATAACCTAAAAATTGGATACAGCTATTTTCTGTTGTTTTTAATCTATGACTTTTTAGAGTTATCAAGTTTTGCTGCTTTTCCAAGTATGCAAAAAAAATCGAACTGCGATCAGTGTCAAATATTTTTTTATCAAAGGTTTATCTCCTACAGAGATAAAGGCGGAGTTAAACGCAACATTGAGAGACAGTACTTCTTCATTTACAACTTCAAAACGTGGATAGCAAACTATCAAACGTGAGTCGTCCGAGCACTCAAGATGAAGAGGAAAATCGGCTACACCCGAATAAATCATCCAAAAAGTCTACAAAACCATTATGAATGATCGCCGGTAGAAATTGACAGAGACAGCTGAGATGGATGGCATATCGAAAGAAAGGGCGCATCAATCACAACCTAACTGGAATCTTGGAGATGAGAAAATTGTCAGCAAAGTGGGTGACGCGGTCGCTGACACCCGATCAAAAACGTGTGATGGTGTTCGAACAATGTTTGGCTCTCTAAGAGTCCCAACCCGTTTGTTATTGTGGGCGAAATATGGATCCACCATTATGCTCGAGACCAAACAGCAATCGAAACAGCAGTTAGGTAAAGGAGAACCATTACCGAAATAGACGAAAAGCGGCCCATCTGGAGGGAATGTCATGGCCACAGTTTTTTGGGGCGCTAAAAAAATTTTGGTAGATTTTCAAGAAACCTTGAAGGGAATGTTGATTAAGGCCGAATATTGTTCTAACTTTCTGTACCAGTTAAAGCAAAAAATTCAAGGAAAAAAGGCGTAGAATAAAGTTCTGTTTCATCAGGACAACGCCCACCAGTCACAAAGTTCTCAGTGTGATGGCTCAAATTCATGAATGTATTTACCACATGCACCCTTTTCACAACACTTAGCCCCTTCATACACCTGAAAAAAATTCCATGCTAAGAAGAAATATGGAACTTCAATTCCGAAGTTACCTCAGCAACGAACGCCTATTTTGCAGACTCAGACGAAAGCGTCTACACAGAAGGAATCCGAACACTGGAGCACCGGTGTCGCACAATGCAGCCGTATATAAATTGACGAGAAAATTTTGTAGAGAAATAAAAGTGAATTTATGTCAATATTTTTTATTCTTCCTTGTTAGACGGCAACTTATCATCCCATCCTCGTACATGTTGGGGCAAAGGCTTGTCAACACCAATTTCAACTATACTCCTACCAGCCAGACATCTTTGGAGGAAGTTAAGTCTTGCCTTTCTTCATCCCTAGCAAGTTAGAGAAAAGATAATCTGAACTTTATATATGGCTAGCAACAGCGAAAGTTGGACTTTTAACAGTGTTTAAGAGACTTTACAGTTATCAAGTCTCAGTAAGGCCGCTGTAAAACTGCTACTCGCTAAGTTTCTGTAATAGATTTTGTAATTAATAGTTTATATTTATGAGATTTAATTAACAGATAATGTTAATAGATTTTTATATTACTAATTCTGAGTTACTAAGCGTATCTGATCGGAAAAAGACAAAAGATTAATTTTTAGTTTACTTTTTTTTTAACCATTAGTTAATTTTCATTTGAGAAAAGTTTAGAAATGCTATTTATAAAAATTCGTAAAGAATTTAAAAAACAAAACAAAAAAAACAAGAAATATTACTATATAATAGTTGTATTCAAAATAATGGTTGCTTCAAAAAGCTATTTTAGTAAACAATACAACAATGTATTGTTAAAAAATTGCAGTAATAAATGAAATGCGATAAGAAACAAGATAAAAATTATTCTGGATTTCAACAAAAATTAACGCAATTTTGCATTATGTAATATTAAGTAAATAAAATCAATTTAAAGATATAAAACTTTTCTATTTAAAAAAAAAAATACAAATTAATTTTAAACAGATAAATAAAACATCAATTATTCAAGTAGCTATGAATAATATAACACATTATAAAAGCTTGCAATGTCCAAGAATTTGCTAAATCAAGAAATACGTTGCCATAATAAATATTGAGTACCTAATATCAACAATTAATATATAGAGACAACACTTGATTAATAAGCAATATCTACATATACAGAGGTGGAGATGTGAATGTGCAGAGATGTGTATATGTATATAATGTATTATGTTTTGCCACTTATTCAACAAATAGAGCACGTATTTATCCGTTACGTGCTCAGGCAATATTTACGTTGTATACAAGGTTAAGTGTACCTAGAAGTTGAAATTGATAAAATGTTACATTTCCATAGTTAAAATAATGAAATTAGGTTAAATATATATATATATTTTTTTTTTTTTTTTTTAAAAATGTACAAAAATATATTTCATTTTTAATTATGAAAACTGCAAAGTTATTTATTATTGAAGCTTTCTGATTCGAATAGAATATTGTTAACAGATTTTATTTTTCCTCCCTAATAAAAAAGCTAAACAAGAAGAAATAGAAAAGAACACATGGTTTATATAGCAGATTTCAATAAATAACAAAGACCGCACAAAAAACAGGAATACAAACTCCCACTACTACGTGACCTTATTTTCTTGTAACGGAACAGCAACACGACATATATATGTATATGCGTGTGTTGGTGTGTCTGGGCTTTAGTTGTAAAATTAATATAGATTATTTTATTATTTAACATATTCAAATTTTGTTTTAATAAAATCAACTAAATTATTATTCCTAATTATTTAAACTTTTTAATTACATTAAAATAAAATTAACGAAATATAATTATTTTTGAAAAAGAGAGAAAGAAATTTTTCTTTTGTTATAAATCTATGCACTTTTTCATAATAAAATGCTTATTTTCTCAAATAAATTTTTACAGAGCTCCTGAAGAAAGGCAACCAATGGTACCCGAAACGTTAGAGTACAAAGAATTCTTTTTCTTTAAAAACTCCTCTGGCTATTGCCATACAAATCATCTCTTTGTAATTTTAAGGCCTAACGATTTGAATACCATTTATATATTTATTTTTGTTTTTGATCTATGTTTCTCCTAATAGTAAAGCCATCATTACATTTCTTGTGTAACTGCTGAACAGAAGTGGTGAATAGAGTTTTTAGATGAAACCGTCTAGCTTTTTTAAATGCATCTATTTACCAACTGAATTCGAATTTAACAGCACAGCTCAAAAACGAAAAATTGCAGAAGTTTAAACTTGATATTCCGTTTAGGTATCACCATGGAAATCTCTCTCTTTTTTGCGATTTTATCGAAAAATAACTCAACGAGACTTGGTATCTACACATACCAAGAGCAATAACTTATATTTGAAACATTTCTCCGGGTAAAGTCATTAAAGGGAGCTTTTAGAGAAGGTGTGGAATTTGGTTTTCCTTTTAAGTGCTATTATCGTTGATTATACAATTCTAATATCTAAACCGAAATAAATAAAATAGATTGCCAAAATTCCGTGGTTCAAGAAAATTAGTAAACCAAAAGTGCATTTTTACTGAACAATTTTTTTTTTTTCAGTTTTGGCGATTTTTAACTATAAAAACACCGATGAATTTCATTAAATTTGGTGTTAACTATAAAAATTTGCCAATTACGATTTTATAAACTGCAGTAAGAGAAAGTTGTGTGGGTGTTTCATATCAGATTTTTTTTTTTTTTATGTCATTTCTGGTTTCTCCAAAGAGAAGGAAATTCTGTAATGATTTATTGGAATTATTTATTGTTACAATGAAAATAAAAAAATATAAATATACGTACATATTGAGAGCGTTGAATTAAATATTCTAATATTCTGAAGCCCATAGAGGCTCTTCACAGACCATCCTTTCTTTAGGTCAAGCAATAAATTTTCTCCCCCATTCAGACTTTTATAACCGTAGTTGCTTGCGACCAATAAAATAAAATAAAATAAAAAATAAAGAAATAAATAATTCGTTTTTCTTTTCTATTTATAAATTCTTCTAGGACTTCTTCTCAGTTAATAAATAATGTGGACAATGTTTAGATACTTCTCCTTCCTTCCGCCATCAGCGGATGTTCTATACATACACCCAAGTCATAACACGATCTTAAAAAGAAACAACAATAAAACAACCGCCCTTCCTCTAGCTCCGAAACTCCCCCTCCCACAAATCAAAGAAGAAAGGCACTAAATAAAAAAATAAAGTACCACACACTTTTTTTTATTAAATAAATAAAAATATTCAAATATATTCTTCGAAAGTATAAAAGTTATAAATGAAGGCCCTAAAAGCAGAAATATACATTACAAAAGTTTATTTTCTGTGTACCATATCTATTTATTTCTATAGAATTGGTGGCATATTTTCTATTTAATACTTTTTATTATTATATTTTTGTTTTTATGAGAATACAATTTCTAGGTCAAATATTATTCGACCAATCAATGTAAAATAAAGAATAAAAATTTGTCTATAAAAGAAATAAGTAATAAAGACGATAATGAAAGACACTTATAGGAGGAAGGGCAAAATACTTAAGGAATCATCTTAAGCAATACATTTATTCATGTCATACGGAGGTGGATGGGTAGTCCTATACGGAAATAACTATACATCTAACTATAATTAATATATCTATTAATTATATATCTAACTAACACATCTAACTATAATTAATGTAAAAATAATACTATATAATATTAAAAAAAAAAAAAAAATCTGGTCTGAAGTACACATTAATTCGTAATTTTTAGCACATAATTCACTAAAGCAAGATTGGAAAACATAAGGAAGTTCAGAGGTCTTTTATTTCTTCCTGTGACTAAACAAAAAATAAAAAAAATAAACCCTTGATGTTTGTCTGTAATAAACACTACAGACAACGTGAACTAGACAGCGTGGACATGTAATCTGTTGAAGAGGGTCCATGGAAAAAAACAGTAAAAATAAAAAAAAGGGGTCGATACGTGAATAAGGTTGGAAAACTTCTGCTATATAATATATTATATTAATACACTATTTTATGGAGTTGTGCTACCTAACACAGTTTCACACGAAAAAAAAACAACTATTTTCTATAAACATAGTTATAAATAATTTAAAAAAGTACAAAAATAGAATTAAAAAAAAAAAAAATTTAAGGTGAGTGGTATTAAACACTCCTAAGTTACTTATAGAATAATTTTATATTATATAGGTATACGTATAACTATTAAAAAAAAATATATACTTAATAAATAATATCGTGTGCAACTTGAGATAACTGAGTATGTTCTATAAAGAATGCGGAACACGATGATGGCCGTCGACATGGTGGGCAAACACACAATGTCTTGCTATATTTGTGTCTCTCTTCGTACACACTCACATACAAACACAATCACACACACACACACACACACTACTCTTAAGTAAGTGACATCGTCGTATATAAAAAACATTGCTTGGATTGTTCAGCTAGCAGAGAACAAGCAGCAGCCTTGGATAAAAGGTATAAGATACCAGAGATTTACTTAAATGAGCGGCGGTTATCATATATATAAAGAACTAGAAAGAGAATTTTTTTTTTCTCCGAGTTTTCCACAAATCGTGGTTCCTTTCTGCCATCGAGCGCAATTGACCTCTTGCACGATCCTCTGCCATAACCAGGCAGGCCCTAACCAGGATCTTCCCTAATAAAAAGGCCATAAACTAGCCATCAACTCCTCCATCCGATCACTCCATTTACCTATGGGTCTACCTCACCTCCTTCGGCCATCCACCTCGCTTTCCATCACTACCCTACTAACTTTGTTCCGCCTCGAACATCCTGCAGATCTCCTCCAAAAATCCATCTCCACTGGTAGGAGTCTTTCGCGCTGTCTTCTGTTCAGTACCCAGGTTTCTGCGCCGCACAGTAGGATACCTTGAAAGATTGATGTGAAGATCAGCCTCTTGGTTCCGCGTAACAAATTTCCGCTCCAGAGCACTGGGTTCAATAGTCCTATTACTTTTCCCCTCCCTAAACTTCCTATGATTAACTACGATTTAATTTTTTGTGGGATTCTGTTGAACTTTTTCTAAAATATGACGATCATATAAGAGAAAGTAAAAAAAAAAAAAAAATGATACATAATAAACATTTAGGTCTACCTAATATAATATAGCGAAATAAAAATAATACATTTTCTTCGAAAAGGAAATGACTATCAAGAATTTTGTAAAATGTAAAAGAGAGGCATCATTTAAGAAGATTAATTGGTGTTAATATAATAATATGTGGGATGGATCTTCTTTCTAAAAGATTGGTCAAAAGAAAGGAATCTAGGCGATAAAACATGATTGATCTATATGTCAAGATAAAAAGAAAACAGATCAATCTTACTATAGCCAATGAGAATGATGAAGAGATTTGTCTCACAGGGCAATACTGTGTATAGTAGTAATCTTTCTCCACTCAACCTTACATCCCAGCATAGCCAGGGCCAGCAGAGAAGGCTTGTGCCACGTAGCACGTATTAAAGGGACAAGTTCCCATTTGTTCTAGGCACTTTGGAAGGGGGGCGAGGCCAGAGCGGGCGTCCACGGTCTATTGTGCTACCCCTAGGTCCACCTCTCTCCCAGGTTAAGGTTCCTAATGAATCTTCGTATCGGTAAGGTTCTAGAAAAGATATGTTCTTCTCGTCCAATACTGGGTCTAAGCCTAGTGGAACACAGAAACTATGAGAGGAGCTGGAGGCGGACATAATTTTAATAAGGATCCTAAATACATGGCTTTGTTAAGGCTCTTCAAAGTTCTCATATTTGGACAGAGATGCATGGACAGGAAATCATAAGCGACTCTATGTGGTGGTACATGGGGAGGCCACACGATGGGAGAAAGAGTGGGTACCGGGATATATCGTGACCAATCCGAGGTGGGACATCTGACGACATGAGTCGCAATAATTATTTGGGCCAATGAGATAAAAAGACGAATGGTACATGACTCTGGGGAATCGTCATCTTCTCAGCAGCCAGGCTGCTTTACAAGCCATCTAGGCTCGTACCAGGTCAACTCAAGATTGGGGTGGGACTGTCTGGGTATACTCATAGAAATTAGTTGCCAAAATATGGTTTTTCTAGTCTAGGTACCCAGGCATTAAGGTTATAAAGGGCAACGAGAAGTAAGGGAAAGTAATAGAAGACAGATGTTGGAGCAAGGGTATAAATGTATTAGGGTGGAAGGCGAGGAGGATTATGTCCAAAAAATAAGGGAAGTAGTGAGGAGATTCATTTAATATATACCACACCAAAACAATAACCATTTATCTTTTTATTACCTAACTGAATGATATTTGTTAGTTAATCCAAGTTACATAAATTTCTCTCAATAATTATATACAATTAATTACAGACATAAACCATTAATGAATTAACATTTATATATTATCAAAGGAATATATCATTAAGATAATTATATGCAGGTAGGAAGAAACTAAATTAGTAGTATAATAAATCATTAAGTAGAAGCTAAAAAAAACAAAAAGTTATATCTAAAACAACAATAATAAAACATAAATGGTTCAGAGTGATTCTTTTATTCAGCTGGGTCACTGATCCCGTACAATATTTACTTTTAAAGAATGTTGACAAACTACTAATTACTAAATCTATTAAGAGCGAGCATTTCGTAATCACCTAATAAAATTAATTACTATAACAAAGAAGACATCATCACAGGCTTAACTAATTTAACAATAATAAATAAATAAATACCGAAGTTTTATTTATTTATTTTTTTTTTTATCTATTTACTAGATAAATAAATGAGATTAGAAATAAGGAATAGAATCATTAAAAGATAATTAAGTATGCAACAGCTCATCTTGGAATTAGCTAGTCTCTAAAGGTATGAGGAAACTGTTACACGATGTATACATTATCATTAAAGTGAAATTAACTGTATTAAGTTCCAAGTATGGTATAACTTAGCTTTCTAATAAAAAAAAGAAGTAAAAAACAGAAGTTATTTTATAAAATAACTACGCAATAATTTCTTTATTTGATATAACTTATTTAACATAATATTGTGATGTAATTCTCTCAATCGCTCTTTCTCAGACAATATGATGGAAAGAAAGAAATTCTGGTGTGAAGCATTCACACGATTGTCTCTAACTCAATCGCTAATGACAATTTTTTTAAACTTTAAATTTTACTCATTTGTTCTAACTCAATATAGAGTTAGTGGGAGACGAGTACCACCAACCAACTTGTTAGTAAGGTCGTGAAGTGTTTATATTATGATGCAGAAGGGCGCACAAATAACACTGAACCATCCCGTATAAAATTTGAAATTTCTCATAATTTCCGCTAATTTTTTTTGTTTTTAAGAAAAATGTTTCAAATAAAAGTGATAGGTTAATAGCTATGCAGTTAGCATACCAGAGTTTCAAGGAAATCACTATAGTGGTTTTCCAGAAAATTCAAAAAACCTTATCATTAACATATTGTATTAAAGTTGCTATTCCGAACAGATTTTCTTCAAATTTGGAATTCCAGAAATGCTTTTATTATATGTTAATATAATACGGGTACGGATGACACAGCAACTAGACATCACACTGAAATTTCACTTTAAAAAGGAAATCTTAACATTATTGCAACCTTTCCTCCAAAGCATTACAAAAATCACTCTTGCGTGGAAAATATTTTAAATAAAAATGATCGGCCTATATAACTGTAGTTAGTTAAGCGAATTTCAAAGAAAATCGTTGGATCCATTTTCGACAAAATCGTGGAAAACTGATTAAAAAAGAAACCATTCACTTCAAAATTGATGGTTTTTGCTTGAAATCTCCATTGCGGATACGGTGGTGGTGCTTAAACTGGAACAATTAAGTTTTTTTCGGTTTTGAGCTATTTGTACTTTTTCTAACTTGCCGTTAGAGCAAGTATTGTAATTGTATCAAATTTTCGATATCAAGTTTTCACCGGAAATACGTGTTTTGAGATCCGCTGAGTCTCCCCCCCCCCAAAAAAAGGTTTTTTAGAGAATGTACTGTGTGTCTGTCTGTGTTTGTATATGTGAACAGCATAGCTACGAAAAATCGCTGAAAGTTCAAACTTGATATTCAGTTTAGGTATCACCATGGGATCCGACCGTAAATTGTCTGTCAAAATTTCTCAACCGGAAGTACCATTTTACTAATTTTTTTTTTTTCGGTTTTGTGATTGTCTCGAACTTTGCTTTAAACTTGTTATAAATATCAACTACACAATATCGGCGAATTTCATTAAAGTATAAAATTTGTCAGTTATAATTCTGCAAACTGCAGTAAGAGAAAGAGAGTTGTGTAAGTGACTCACACACACATTTTTTTCCGTGTTAATTGGGGTCACTATATATATAGAGCCGATGGAAACTCGATTTCGAAAATTGGACACGATCGCAATACTTCCTGCCCGCAGCCGGAAAGAGAAAGTAAACTGACAACTGTTAAGCTCGCTGCAATTATAAAAAAAAAAAATGTTTTACTTTATAATCTCCATTATTATTACATATTTTCTAAATAACAATAATACAATCTAAAATACAAATTTCCCTCTCATTTTCACTTCCAATATAATGTTAAAAAGTAATATACAATTTTAAATTCTTTATTCCCGCACTGATAGCTTTTTTTTTTTGTTTTGTGAAAGTGCATCACGAAGGATTTGTGAGTATTGGCAACCCTTTCTAATATGCACTTATACTATCCATTATCCAGCCAAGGAGGAACAACTACTTTTAAATAAATAAAAAAACCAGTGAAAGGGAAAATGCAGTTTTAATTAATTTTTCGATAAAGATATATATATATATATGTATAAAATAAATAAAAAAAATGTTCAGCTCTCACAAATTTAAACTAACTTTGAGGAGCCTAATTAAACTGAGTATCAAGGGATATTGCTTTATATCGTTCAAAATAGACTGACTTAGCATTACGGAAAATAATAATCCATTCTCTTGTTGTAGATCGCTCTGTTCTAATTGACAGAATTGTCTGAAAGGTTGGAAAATTTTTACTATAACATATTTCTCTTTAAATCTGACCTGAGATTGTGGGAGCATGTTTATCCCTGATGACGCATTATAAAGGGATGGGGGAGGACTTGAAGTCTAAAAGAAATGTCTGAAATAAAAGAAATATGTTGATGAAATTTAACGAAAAAAATCTCTAGAGATGTTTTTCAAGAAAATAAAAGAAACTATAAGATCCATTTTACAAAATCTGTAACGGGTATTTTTAATATTAAATTTATATGTATTTTATAGAAATAATAATTTAATAGAAAAAATAGTTGTAAAAATAAGCTTTATTAAAGTAAAAATAACTATTTATAGAAACATAAGTAAACTCTGAACAATAGAAGAAAGTACTGAATAACAACGGCGAACTTTGTACTAAAGAGAGCTGGCTCTTTATCTTCAAAATAATATAGGGCAGTATGTAATCTGCAAACGGCCTGGCCGGATCTATGTCACTCCTCAATCATATTTTTGAATTGTTCCATAAGTAATTATTAAAATTTACTTGTACACTTACACCGAGTTTATAACGGATTTGGATTTTGAGGAACTAGTGAGTGGTGATTTGTGTATTTTTGGTGGTTAAGGAATTTAAAAGGAGACTGTTTGGACGTCAGACAAGGGAAAAAAAATTCCACTCAAGACCTACGACGGATCGGACTTGACAATCACCAGAAGCAGCTTGAGGCGAAATCTAACAGGTTGGCCAACCTATCTTCATTAAACCAAAATTATTTGTGATAATTAACATTTAGATAGCCCAGAGAGGCCTCTATATATTTTTTCCTACTGGTATTTTCCGTAGAAAACGTATATAAATCTAATTTAAATTTCAAAAAAAGAAAGAAAAGAAAATACTAGTAATCGGCTTTCCACAAAGTACCCGTATAAACAAAATATCATTGTGATAAGCAAATTATCGAATTCATACTTAAATAGATTTATTTCCAGTTGTCACAAAAGCTGATTTTTAGATACATAACAATTTTAGTTCGTTAATTACATGCTACCATTAAACTGTTAATTTTCAATTGCAAGAAAAATAACGGAAAATTTAAAGAGATGTACATCTAACACATTTACGGTACCTAAAGGCCTT
The DNA here is from genome assembly GCA_011037195.1 of Triatoma infestans. Classification (NCBI taxonomy): domain Eukaryota; kingdom Metazoa; phylum Arthropoda; class Insecta; order Hemiptera; family Reduviidae; genus Triatoma; species Triatoma infestans. Next base: position 6,858 of record JAAEAF010003741.1, on the reverse strand, counting down.
AGATTATAAGAGTGTTTAAATACGTTTCTTCCAAATTCATCAGATAGTTTATGTCATTTTCATTTTGTCAGTAATTCGTAATAGTTGCGAAATAAGTTATAGTTCGTCTATTCGCGTATACTTTAAGAATAATTATATTTTACTATCATTGTAAAGTAAACGAGGAATAGGAAGTGATTAATGAATTTTCTAATAAATAGCTGAATTTAAATTGAATATTAAAGGAAAGTGGAAGAAGCGAATTTTATAGATGGGAAGGAAAATAGATGCTTTTTGTGAATTTATTTATCTATTTCTGGCTTGATCACTGATATTATTTTTTTTTATAAGTTTAAATATTATTTTGCGTTCTGTTAACGTTTAGTTCCTAAAGAAGAGGAAATTTTAGTTTGTTTCTATATTCAATTAGCCAGTTACGTTCAGGAAGCTTTACATTTATTTCTTTATAATTAATCTGAAGATTATTAAATTCATTTATTTAGGCATTTCATTATTTTTATAATAAATATTACTTGTGTTTGTTTTCAACTTAAAGATTGGTTTTATTTTCACCTACCTTTTTCTTTATTTTATGTATATACCTATTTGTATAATATTGACATTCTTAATAGTTACTAGTACCATATTTTCTCTAGGCCTTGTAGCAGCGAATAACTGAAGGTAAGATATTGTAAACCGCCTTTCCCGTCACATCATCTTTACATTTCTCTTCTGACACTTCCTGACCGGGATTACCGATTTTTATTAACACATTTTTTTTTTCCTTCCTTTATCCATCCTAAAGTTTTATTTATTTTTTTGGGGATTTCTTCGTTTGCCCATTTAAACGAAGTGGCGTCCAATACCCCACCCCTATGCAGCCGACCTGAGTGGGCACAACAAAGTCACTTGGGAATTATTCCCGTGACAAATCACACTCACGGTTAACGGATTTTCTTCAAAAAAATTATATTAGTTAAAACATATTTAACCTGTCATCTGATCTATAAAACGGGGCTTTTTCATATATTGAAACAGCACGTACGTGGAAAACACTGTGAAAATAATTTTTCCAGAGAAATACTTCTAAATAAACATGATGTAATATTTAGATAGTCTACGAAACTGGAAAGAAAATTGTTGGGGAACCGTTTACAGAAAATCGCGATGAACTGATAGAAATAAAATAAAAAGAACACATTCATAAAAGCATTTTCACTATCAATCATAGCTTTCAATTTATATTATTTGTTATCACTCATTATATATATTACTTATTATTTTAATTATTCATTGCAATAAACTTGATTTTCCACAGTTCTTGTTAGACATATTTAGATAACAATCAACTGCATCAAATGAAAAAAAAATTTGGTCTAACATAATATTTTTACTTCATAGTTTTAGTTCTATTTGATTATTATGTGAGTGGGACAATTTGAACTTTATAAAACTACTTTTAACGTAGAATACGTTTTTGTTTTTGGGGGGGAGGCACCTATTTGGTAAAAAGCGAACGTTTCTCATATTGAAAAGCAAACGTTCCTCACATTGAAAAGCAAACGTTTCTTATATGAAAAAGGGAACAAACGTTTTCTTATAGCAGCGCAGTGGGGGGAATTATGGGGGTTTCTATGGAGGGGGGGTTGGAAAACGTATTCTATGCATGTTACAACTGTCATACGACAGATACCGTTTGAATTTTTTGATAATCAGTAGCATAATCTCCCCCTCCTCCTGGGAAAAGTAATTCAAACAAAAATGACAGCTCTCTGTATGTATGATTAAGCATAAACCAATGAAATTCGTCGGTGTTTTTATTGAGAAGGTCGCAAAAACAACTGTAAGTAAAGTTGCATTCCGACTAAACCGATTTTCTTCAAACTCGGAATTTTGGCATCACATTGCATAGTAATTTATGCTCAGTGGAATGACACTTTAAAAGAAAGCATATACCTACCATCCTTCCACCAAACCCCCCTTTTAAATGAATTTTCCCGGACGATTCTTATATTAGTAAAAACAAATTAAAAAAAAAATGAAGGAAGTTAAAAAAAATAGCTGTACGACATTTCTATTTCACATTGTGGAATGGCTGGATGAAATTAAAAATAGAGACCCCTGGTGTCAAAAGTGTTTAAACAAAGTGAGCTTCGTGAGTTGGCAATATAAACATAAGAGACAACAAAAACAGATGGAACACTTCGCATTAATTAATGATAAATAATTTCTACAATTTGAAAGTCTCCTGAGGTCACCTCTCTCACTCCCACTGGTATTGCGATGTTATATTGCGCTTCACTCTAGCCCCCCCCCCCCACAACAACAACAAACATATTTTCAACGTTCAAATACTTCATTAACAATTCATAAAATTGAAGGTAACCTATTTAAATAAACAAATAAAAAAATTCATTTTTTCCCCTTCTTTAACTTGATTTCACTATATCCAATTATCACTTCGTTAAACTTTTCCAATGAAAGAATTCAATTCACTTTTACCCTGACGAGTGTTTATGTTAATAAATAAAAATTTAACATGAATCGACAAAAGTGATTGTAAAAAAATGAAATGATTCGTTGGTTATTTATTATTTTTGTTTGCTCATTGTAATTAATAAATGCTATACCAATCTGCATAAAAGGAAAATATTTTAGATTTACCTAAGGCCTTTCTTTCCCTGTTGCATGTTCCCTGGGTATATCTGTTGCATGCAGTTACTTGGGGAGTAGCGACCCCACGGGTTACCACAGCTCAGTAATCCATGCACTTCATCAGGACACAATATAATTAAACTACAGGCACTCTACAACTTTACAGACAAGGACAAACACAGTACACAAACTACGGTCTCCGTCGCTAGTTAATTGGTGAAAGCCAAGGGATTAGCTCAGTGGTACCGCGCTGCATTAGCACCGTGGAGGTCCCGGGTTCGAATCCAGCATGCTGCCCTTAGATTTTTTCTTCCTAGGAGCCTCTATAACTCACTGTCCGGTGATGGACAGTGTTGTCTGTTGCTAGAGAACGCGCTTGGGGGCCGGCTGTGCATTCGAGAGGCTCCGAGGGCACAATAGATCTTACAGGTCGCTGTTCAATAATCCCCTACAACAGTCCAATCTAATTTAATCTAAGGCATTTGAAAATGAAATGTTTTTTCTATAAATAGGAATATATATAAATTCCAAGTTATGTTATTCTCATAGAATATGTATGTTATTATAATTTGGAATATAAATAGGAATTGAAAATTAATATTTACTTTGATACAGTTATAATGGGCAAAAATTAAGACCGTGCTTGAAAAACATAAACCCACTTTGATATGAAAAAACGTTCGCTAATTGGTATCCTCTTTAAGGGCAATTCTCTTAAGTTTCTGACACTGACACACTATGTTCAATCTTATCGAATTATCACACTTTCACAGTCTTACAGCCAGAGATGCGTAATGTGTCAAATTTTTGAAAACGAAAATTACAGGGAAATAAAATATTTCAAATAGAAATGGGGAAAAACCTCATAAAATATGGATGGATAAGTACTTAACTAGTTTAAAGAGAAATACTGCCTTTTTTCTTGTATTGATTGATTAATTGATTGAGAAATCAGGAAAAAATAAATTCTATAAATAAAACAGTAAACTCCATGCAGGCCCCGCTGACTGAGATACATGTTCTGACAGGAATCTTTATTCTTTCATGGTTTTCCTGGTAATATATTGTTTGTTGAACTTGCTACCTATTTCAAAGTTTCTATTTTTGTTGCTCACATACATATATAATCATATGCATGGATCAAATTCTTTAAATATACATTTTTTTTTTTTTTTGTAAGAAGAATTTATTTCAATCTGACTTCTCACAAAGAACGCTGTATTTGCTTCTTACAAAAATGAGTGAAAGTGAAAATTACTTGCTAGAATTACATATTAATAAATACTAAAGTCACATTAGAAATCAATCATTTTTAAATCCCATCAACGTATATAATTTATAACTGTATTTAAATATATATTTTAGGAAAATAAACTGTTTATATAAAAATAGTAATCCTTTTTTAAAGAGCATGAATCTCTCTCACTCTCTCACCAAGCTTCCAACAATGGATTTGTAAAAGGGAGTGTGTACTGACGGAGAGGAAGGGGAGTGTACTGCAGGATCAGCTATTATGTGATACAGAAGGCGCTATCGATCGTTAAGGTATTGCAGCCAAAGCTTAATGATGTACACGTGGTAAAAGTTCACTGTTAACATTTGATGACAAACTTAATGGATTAACAATTTAACAACGTAACAATTTATTAAATAACAAATCTAAAATTGATTTAAATGTTAAATTACAAATATACAACTTTCTCTCTTAGTTAATAAAAATAAATTAGAAAATTGATAAAATTTCGTATTTTAACTCAATTTTTGGTTCTCCTAATATACAGAGGATATGAGGAGGGTGGGTTAAATGTTGATTAGGCTCATATGGTACGGTAGTTCCTGAATGCATTTAGGAAGACAACACTCACCCAAACCGCAATAACATTTGAAACATAACGTCACAGATTTCTCAGAACTCCCAATCATCTGGTTGATGGATTTCAACTGTCAGATTCCGGTAATGGTACTAAAACGGAATATCAAATATTTGACTTCCTGACTCCTCAGCCCATACACACAAATATTATTGACTTATATTTTTGGATGCATTCAGTGTACATTTAATAAGCACTTCCGGTAAAACCGCCAATCGGAAAATTTGACACGATCGCAGTACTTGCTCTTTAAGGAGCATGGAAAAATAAAGAAAAAATGCATTATTATGGAAAGTCAAGTATAGTGGTGATATTATTTTTAAGACCAGTTATAAAAAAAATCTGGTGTGAAACACTCACACACCTGTCTCTTACTCCAGTACTTCAAAATATAATTGACAAATTTTATAGTTAGTGTACCAAATTTAATGAAATTCGTCGAAAAGTTGAAAACACTGTCCATAAACATTGTTCCGCGTTTACTTAATTTCCGAAAATCGGAATTGGGTGTCATATATAATTTCTATTATTTCAATTGGAATGACCGAATGGATAATCAAATGTGATAGCATTTTAAAGAAAAACATAACCCCTCTCCCCCAAAAGTCCCCTTAAATGAATTTATCAGGTGAAAAGTTTCAAATAAAAGTTGTAGCTCTTTATATGTATAGTTAACAACGATGGTTTAAAGAAAATCGTTGGAGCCATTTTCGAGAAAATACCAGAAAACTGAAAATTATATTTCAGTAAAAACGCACTCCGGTTATCTATTTTTTTTTCAAACTCGGAATTTCAACAACATATTTAATTCTAATTAACATTATTTAGATGACAGAATTGTCTAATATACTGAAACAGCAGTTAAGATGAAAACTAACCCCACCCCTCCCCCAGAAGTGCCCTTAAATGAATTTTCCTGGAGAAATGTTTCAAATAAAAGTTGTAGCTCTTTGTATGTGTAGTTGATATAGCAAGTTTAAAGAAAATCTTCGGAGCCATTTTTGAGAAAATTGCAAAAACGTAAAAAAAAACTAGTAAAGTAGTACTTCCGGTGAGGAATATTGACACATAACGCACCGTCAGATCCCATGGTGATACCTAAACGTAATATCAAGTTTGAACTTTGTACGATTTTTCGTTTTTGAGCTATGCTGTTCACATACAACACACACACAGACCAACACACACACCACACACACACACACATAGCAGGGACCATTCGGAATAAACAACTTTTTGGACTTCAGGGGACCTCAAAAACGGGAGATGTCCGGTGAACCCTAAAAATCGATATACGAAAATTTGACAGATTAACAATACTTCCTCTTACTAGGAGTAAGAGAAAGTAAAAAATACGACTTTTAATATCAACTCACACAACATTGTAAACACTATGTGACCATAATTGTAAGAAAAAATAAAATAAAATAAATAAATAAATAAAACGAACCAGTTATATAAAAATTTAATTCAATTGATCTATTATAAAATGCTATATATTAAATAATCCCAAGAAAATTGAATTAACCAATTTATTACTACAACTTTTCAGACTGATCTTCAACTTTATATTGACAGTAATGACAGTCTGCAACTTTACAACACTCTGAATGTCTCCAACTTAAAAAAAAACAACTTATCATTCTTAAATTATACAAAACTGACAACTCAATTTGACGAACATTTAAGCATTTTTTACAGCACTATTATTTTTAGCATAATTGAAGGTTTTCAAACTTTTTTTTTTTTTTGAAAAAACACTGACCCATTTAATTTTATAATAATGATAGTCTCCTACTTTAAGGTACTGTTTAAGATTCCAATTTTAGATATTGTCAGTTTGGAATTTATATAAACTGACATCTCTAAACTTAACAAACAATTGACATCTCCAACTTTAAAAACTGACATCATCAACTAAAGTGGTTAGCGTATTGGACAAGCATGCGAAGAAATCCGGGTTTTAGGCCAGTGCTACCAGTAGATTTTTCTTTTTTTCCTAGGAGCCTGTAGAGCTCATTGTTCAATGATGGACATTATGTCTGTAACAAGAGAAATCTATCCGGAGGCTTCAAGGGACCTTAAAAACCCAAATGATAGATTTACAATGAAATTCTCTAACCTCAGAAACTATCTGTCTCAAGCTATACAAATTGACCATTTCAACTTATCAATACTTGACAACTCCTCGGTTTTCGAGTTATACTGGCAACAAAACTGACCAATTCCTAAAACCGCTTTTTCTTATTGTGGAGACCTCGAAACCTGTATTTCTGTAGAAAACATGATACGATCTTAATATTTCTGGCACCAGCAAAGGAAAATAAAATATAAAAAAAATCTGGTGTGAAAC
>JAAEAF010003740.1:0-28615 GCA_011037195.1 Triatoma infestans | reverse complement strand
CCTATGGGATCAAATCACCTACCAATATTGATAACTTCAGAGAAAGAGAATATACCTCACGTTCCACGCCAACCACTTAGTAAACGGAATATTACAAAAGCAGACTGGCCTCTGTATAGTACAATATTTTCAGAATTAATAAATAATTCTTGTTTGGATCTAGACTACTCACAATTAATAAATATCATAAATAAAGCTGCCGAATGTTCAATTCCACAATTCAAATCCAACTCAAAATTCGTTGTTTTAACAATGTCATGGTGGACAACTGAATGTTCTTAAGCTATAAAGCGGCGTAAGGAAGCATTTAATAAATACAAAGCTAATCCATGCTTAGATAATTACATTGAATGTAAAAAATTGACTTCTTTGGTCTCACACTGTTAAACAAGCAAAAAAGAAAAGTTGTGCAAAATTTTGTGAAAATTTAAATAGAAGTACTCCTATTAAAGATTATTGGAAAAAAATAAAAAATATCTCTAATAAGCCAAATAGCTACAAATCTTTAGTTAATGGAGGGTGGGTACAAGATTTTATTAATACATTAGCTCCTGAGATGGCCCAAAATGAAATTAAAATCAAAGAAAACGTTCACATTGGTGTTAATGTTAATTATTTAATAGAAAACTTTACATTAGGTGAACTTAACAGAGCGTTGAAATCTAGCCCGAACTCTGCTCCTGGTTTGGACCAGATGCACTATTTAATGTTGTATCATATGCCGACTAGGGGTAAAAAAATATTATTGCAAATTTATAACAGAATGTGGTCCATAGGGCAGTTTCCGGATGAATGGAAGCACTACATTATTGTTCCTCTGTTGAAGCCTAATAAGTCCCCAAATGAAAGTAGTTCATACAGGCCAATATCGTTATCTTCATGCCTTTTAAAAACATTAGAAAGGATGATAAAAAATAGATTAGAGTGGTGGTGTGAGCACTATAATATTTTGCCAATAACTCAGTTTGGGTTTCGTAAAGGAAAAACAATACAGGATTGTTTGTCAGAATTAACCACAGACATCCAGAGCTCTGTCGTCCAATAAAAGTACACTTGGCCTTTTCTTAGACATTGCTGCTGCTTTTGACAATGTACAGTTACCAATTTTGGCAACTAAATTAAGTAGTTTAGGATTTCCTGCTCCATTCACTAGGAATGTTATTAATTTTTTATCAGGTAGAAAGCTTTATCTAAAAATTAATAATAAATTATGTGATCCACGTATAGCTCAGACTGGCCTGCCACAAGGTGGGGTTTTGAGCCCATTATTGTACGCACCGTACATGAGTAATATCGAAGGAATTGTAGAATCTCAAGTGAAAATCCTGCAATATGCGGACGATCTCGGTTTATATTCCACTGATAAGACAATTGATGGTTGTATAAGTCATTTAAACGAGACAGGAGGCCGCATACAAGAGTGGTCGACTAATTATGGCTTGACGATATCCGCAACTAAATCAGTGGTACTTGCTAAAGAGGCCAGTAATTCCGGCGAATTCTTAGCGATCCCTCTTCCACCATCTGATTTAAAGGGATGGGTAAAAAGAAAAATCTTAGAAAAATGGCAGCAAAGATTCGCTAATTCGGATAAGGGCTTATTTTACAAAGCTATGGTACCTCAGGTTAATCATAAAGTATGGTTTAAAGAAGGTTACTTTGGCAAAAGAATGGTTTCAATAATTAATAGGATGCGGGCAAACCATGCTATTTGTAGGTCCTATTTGTTTAAAATTGGCAAATTAGACTCTCCTCTTTGTAGGAGATGTAATGAGACGGAGGATCTCGAACATATAGTCATGGTATGTCCAGACTATAACAAAGAAAGGGACAAGTTTTTCCATGAGATTACTAAATATTGCACGGCTCCCCTCTATTTTAAGGATATAGTATTTTCAAATAATACCTTTGTGTACTATTCTCTTGTTGATTTTTTGAGTAGTTACAAAATTTAAATCCTCCTGGTTAATTATTATCAAATACAGACAGCAAATTGGTTAATAGTGTAAATACTGATACAAAAAAAAAAAAATAGGCGGTGGCTTGAGAGTTTTTGGTGTTTTGGTAATAGGTGCGGTTTCCATTGTTACATCTTGTGCTAGTGGTGAGAAGGGTTTAGGGTAAGTACTCCCGGAGGTGCAGTGACGTTCAGCGTTGTGCTTGGCGAATTGAACAGCGGTGGTAGTGGTACGTTTCGTATGTCTTTCTGCTGTTTGGCCGTTTTGGTGATCGTGACTTTTTTAGATTTTTTTGGTGAGTTACCTTTTGTGTAGGTTCGCTTTTCGACGTCGTGGACGTGGCAGACTCGTCGTCAGACGAGCTACCTGTAAGTGTCGTCACTTAAGCCCATTTACATTGTTGTGAATGATAAATAATAAATATTTTCAACACAGATATAAGCAGGAAAAAAAAGAAAAGAAAAAAGTAAGATAAAATAAAAATAATTATATAAAAAGGAAATAAAAGATTACTACTGAAAAATAAATAAAAATCTGTACAATGATTCAAAATTTAAGTAATTATTTAATTAATTTAAAAAAAAAAAATTGGCAATTTAAAATGAAGAAGAAAGAATTATGCATGTACAACAAATATTTACAAATCGTTGTGAATGACTATTGTTAAGCGAATTATGAATGAGAGATGGAGTACAGTTAGATTTAGAGAAGTGGGGAGTATAGATAAAACTGTTTGCAAGTGGAGAACTAGCCAAGAAGACTTTGAACTATAAACAAAGTTTGATTGGTACTTACCCACAGAGGGTAATGAGCTTTTGGTTAATTACTCCTCTGTGGGTTGTAGAACACTGCACACACTTATATCACTGTGTAGAGAGTAAAAGACGGCACAAAACAGTTACGATGTAAAAAAGTACAAAACTAACAAAAATATTATGGAAATAGTGAGAACGAAAAAGACGATACTGTCACTATGATTGCACAAGGTGTATTTCGCTCATCTTAATCCGATATTAAATTTTGAATTATAAATCAAAACAACAAAGGTAGTAAGGTAAAGTTTTGTAGAAGAACTCAAACTAGGGTTTGTTAATTAACGTTCTTATATTAGTTTTTATTTCTTTTTTTGATGTTATTTTACTTGTACAAAGATTCTATGACACAATACGCAAACAATATAAGTACAGTCACTTTGCAATTATTACAAGAAACACGTAATTCAAACTAAAGGTCAAAATTTCCATGCACAGGTTATTTTCTTACCAGCCATAGCAAGTTTTATTATTTCGGTACCTCCTCGTTACCTACAGATAGCAACACTTTGTTCTTTATTTTGGTTCCTCTTACTGCAGATAGCTTACTTCCTTGTATCCGGGAATTTCCCTATACGCCTTGCCACGGTACACCACACGTCCGGCGATAGCTTATATTTGTGTGTATGTATGTCGCAGGATACTCAAACTTGACATTCCGTTTATAAATCGCATCCAACATCAGCGCCCGCTCTAGAGGCGGGCAACCTGGGCATTTGTCTAGGGAGCCATTTTGGCTGTAAGTGTGAGAAAAATATTGATGTTAATACTCAATTAATAGAAAATTCCACATATCGATTTTTTCATTTGCTAAAAATTTGCAATGCGGAGCACATTTATATTGTTTATGTCTAAAAGCTAAAAATATTTACACTATTATTTAAAAATTAACATAGAATTTGTAAAGGAGGTGCTTGAACTTGTTTGCACATGCATATACTTCTCTGAAGTATTAGCACGCGAGCAGAGCGTTGCTTCAGCTGTATTTGAATATGCAAAGGCTTAAAAATATATATATATATATATTATTAGGGACAGCAATTTGTCTTTTTGTCCGGGGCGGCGTAATCCCTAGAGCGACCGCTACCAATATGCATTGTTGTATTACCAAGGAGTTGAGGTAACTATTTTATCCACATTTTCAAAAGAGTAGCATCTTTTGTCATTGTTCTGTAGGTCTTCTTGCTTTGAGAAATATCTTGGTTGGATTTTTCCAAAGCCCGAAACGTCCTCAATTACTTTGCACTATTAACCAAAATGTCGATGTCTTCAACGTTAGGCGATTAGTTGAACTAATTGATTAACATTGTGCCATTGCTCTGAAGGCCTTGTTCTTTATTTTTTCGTTGCAAAATCAAACAATAGACCTGCTAAGGATATCGCTAAGGTCCAACAACCATCCTTGTATGGAATCATTATTTCAGTTCTCCTTCTATCTGCACGTTGCACTGTTCCTTTGCCTATCAATGCGAATCAATTCTATTTATTGGCCTTCTATCGCCCAATTAATAGTATCGTAGGTGGTTTTAAAATTGATAAAGAGAGGTGATTGTGTAAACGTTACTGGTCCGTGGTCGATTTTCTTCGGGAACATCGCATTGATATTCTCCAGCTACTGTTCCTGAAAATGATTGGAAATAGAGGCAAAAAACAGAGAAGCAGAGAGGCGAGTTGAGAAGCACTAGTTCGTAGCACTTACTTCCACATTCGTACTAATCACAACTTACTTTCCATTTGCTTTTTTTTCTGGCATGTGATATTTTTCATTAATTTATGTTTTATTTCCAGAAATACACGCTTATTAATGGAGAAGATGACGATTGGTATCATCAGCAATTCCGCTAAAATTTTTCTAAAAAAGAAGAAACCAATAAAATTGATTCTTTTCAATAAAAGGATAAAAAGAGCACAAAGAATTATAATAACTGGTAGCATTCAATGTGATCGGAAGAGAATAGAAGATAGAAGATTCCATGGACAGGGGGGGTACTCGTTGTAACATTCCCCAGCAGTTGTTGCAGAGAAGCCAGTCTTCTCAGTCAAAATACTGCCAGCATCCTTTGCTGCAGTGCAACTCGTGCAAACACACCTAGAACTGTTTTTTTTAGTAAATAATAACTGTGTATTTTGCAGTTTTTGCATACATATATATACGGTTAAGGTTGCTTTAAATGAAAGTTGTGTATAATGAAGATATTAGGACTTACTGGATTAATCAATAATGGCAATAAGTAATAATAACTACAATGTAAGTAAATATGTAAATGACTGCCACAAAGTTTGTAAACTTTAATATGTATAAAGTGTTAACGAAAAGGAGAAATTTTAAAAGAAAAATAAATTTCAAAATATTAATTAGAATTTTGATATGACTTAAAGCTGACGTGCCATAACAAATTGTTTTTATTAAAGTTATTTCTTTAGATATATTACTATTTTGTTTCTTATTATTATTCGTGTACAGTTAGTCTAATAGTTTAATATAATAGGATAATTACTATTCGCAAAAAATAATTTATTGGTGTAGATAACAGGATCTATATTTTTCTGGTTTGTACTTTGAGGGGCAAAAAGCAGAGCCGTGGACTGCAAAGGCTGCCAAGAGCCTGGTAGCTGAGTGGTTAGAGGCACGATCTTCTGGCAATGTTCCGGCCGGAAGGCCTTGAACTCTCCGAGTTCGGCCGGTCAAGGCCTTCTTCATTTATATGTGTGTTATTAATAAGAGTGTTTTATTGTAAAGTACAGGTAACCGGCTCCGTCCACTACAATTGATGTTAAAGACCGCCAAAAATGAATAACAATTCTTTCTATTGCATATTATGCAATTTTAAAATATGGCGTCTACTAAACTGTATTGCAGAATGCATTACCGTTGTAGTGCACCTTCACCTCTGTTTTGCTCTAAACGCATTCGCTGACCAAACTTTCGCTGGTTTCAAACTTTCGCTGGTCGAAATACATTCGCTGGTTTCAAAATTTCAGATGAGAGGTTGAATGTAAACATTAAAAAAGACGCTTTTTGCCCGTGCCAACTCTGTTCAAATAAGTACTGATTAATCGGATAACATAGATTTGCCAGTTGACAAATTTTGCTATGAATAGGTTATCAAATCAAATACTTCTTCTCCCAGCAAATTTTCGCCCTAAATATAAACCACATCAGGGCTAAACACACAAGATTAAAGCATTCAGACTATCATTATAATTCGCATGAATGATTTTCTATCTGAGAACTCCATCATAATTTCAACTGTCGTGGCATTCTTCATCAAATGTGCTTACTTTTGAAAAACTAAAAATGAAAATTTTAATTATGTTTGTTTTTTTTTTAATTATGGTGTTTGTAATTTTAATTATGTGACTTGAAAATGCGAGTCCAATATTTAAAGTAGGTCCGTTATGAAATTGGAAATAACTTCATAAAAAAATATGATTCATTTATGACCAAAACATGCATATATAACTTTTTTTACCACACAGTCACCATTAACTTGCACATATTTCTGACACTGTCACCAGTTTCCTTACCCCACTGTCAAAGAAAATATGACATCATAATTGAGATTACTAAAAGGTAAACTGAGATATGATCTGGAATGCTATTATAAAGTCCAAACATTCAAACATAAGAACACGAAAGTAAAGTCGTGCGCGATCAGAATCAACCATTAGAACTTGAGAGTTAAGTTAGTTGTCTACTGTAACACGAGAACACTTTTAAGTGGTTAGTAAGTGTTCAATAGTCTGCAGTAACAGATAAATAGATATTCCCTCATTCGGAGGAACATTAGTATTGTAATGAGTCTGAAGTACTTTAATCATGTACTTTGTAACCCCGAGATTGATTTGCATATAAGGCGAAATGTTGCTAGTTGACAAACTTTACATAAACTTAACGATTTTACCAATCCTCAAGTGCAGAATTTGTCAGTTGTTAAATAGAGGGATCAAGAATCTATCCGTTTTCTGATATATCTACCGCTATAATGACCGGCCATGTTACTACTGTTTTGTGATTTTCAGGCGCTCAAAGTGCAGCCGGTAAAAAACTGCCGCTTGTTGCGGTCGCCTTATAAATAAACATTATAATAAGTAGACGCATTTATTTTTATCTAGACTGTAGATTTATAAAGAAGGATAAACCTATCGAGAAAGTCTGAAACTAAACAAATATATATATTACAAGAAAAAAATTGTAGATTTTTAGCAACGATGGGCCTAACTGAGTCAATATTTAAACTAAATTTTAAAAAATTTATATATGAATATGAATACACCAGTATTTTCAATTGATATATTTATAAATTCATTAATTATCAATTTTCATTATTAATTTATACTTTTCAGTCCTTACCTCCCTAGCAACTTACCTCCCGACCTAACCGTACTTATGATGACGATATAAAACTTCAGGAATGGATTCCTTGGGTTAGTTGGGAGTTGACAAATTAATTCCTCTGGACGTTCTCGTTGGCGGGCTGTGGGAAAAATTTCCATAAAAAAAAGATATCGCAGACCCCTTCTTTAAGGGATATGTTTCACATTTATTTAAAAACCACTCAACTTTAAAGAAATAAATTATATATCAGAATGTGTAGTAATAGATTCCCCTATTGCGATGCATTTGATAATCACTTCAAGGAAAAACTCTCAGACATCTAAAAAAAAATTGTTTAATTAATTTTTGTTTAATTTGTTAGTTATTTTATAGCCAAACCTCTTAAAAAAAAAAAAACACACAAAGGAAATAATAATAAATAATGCTAAGAAAATAGTGTAAGGAAATAAATTTTCCTTACTACTAGAAGAAAAATGCCATATTTTTAAAATTGGGTTTTTTCCGCGAATATATGTTTTGAGGTCCCCAGAGGAGGAAAACATACTTTTGGTTAACAGTCTGTTGTATCAACAGTGTTAGAAAAACGAAAAACCAATAAGCTCAATTTGATACTTCGATCAGCAAGGATTCGACCGATGGTCAAAATCCGTCAACCGGAAGTGCGACTTTACTGAATGTTTTCTGTTTCAGTTTTACGCGATTTTCTGGAAATCGCGCCCAAACATTTTCTTTGAACATCGCATACTAACAACACACACACACAAACACTGTTTTGAAACATTTTTTTTTTCTTAGGGGGAAATTGCTATTTTGAGAGTTCTGGGGAGCACGTTGAATTCAGACATATTGTAGGTGATATTTCTAAATAGTCAGCCAGTTTTCTAAGTACTATTCAGTCGAAATTCAAAAATATTTTATAAATACTAAATTTGAAGAAAATGGGTTAATGAGAAGAGCGACGTTATGCATTCGTTCACAGTTAGTCTCGGTTTTCTCGCGAAGATCTCCAGACTTTCTTTAAACCTGCTTTTCAAAAACTAGCATTTTTGAACAGTTTTCAATTTGTGGGGCCCCTTAACGTTAGGCTTTCTTCTACTTCTGTTTCAGTGTAAGTACAACACTGACAAAATATTATAGGAATATGTTTTTCAAATTTGAAGTTATTCAAATATGTATGTATATATACAAATATATATATATCGATATATATTGTGACCTAATATATTGCGATAAAGTTGAATGATGTTTGTAAACATAAAAAAAGTGAAAATCAGCAAAAAACTGAGAGGTTTTTCAGATAATTCTTTATAACATTTTCGGTCAAAATTTATTCACACTTTCGGACACAAAAGTTATTATTCAAGTTTGTCCAAGGATGCTACTCCGATGTTTGGTAGTTGAACCCCGCAATGCTTGTATCTCCTGACTTAACCTTTCTTTTGTATTCTTAATAAATTTAACGATTGTTTTTGTATTTTTTTTTTTGTAAGTCACTGATAGAAAAGATGATTTTTTTTCCGATTTGAAGGATTTTGATATTAGGGGATAACATTCAACAAAGTATAGATGCAGCCAAATAATTCAATCACCTATTCATTAAAAATACATTAAAGTTTTCAGAGAAAAAGTAAAATTAAATTATTTATTTAATTGAAAAAATTGATGGATCGATGGAACATGTATGTTATATGTTCTCATTAGCCAATTAACTTTTACTTTAGAGTCGCTTTCTATAAATTGGCGGCTGAGCCCAGAGTGAAATTATGAACTGGTGGGAGTGGCACAGCGTTAAAGTGAAATCTGGGGAAAATGCCTTACTGCGGAGCGGTTAGTTCACTTGAAAATTAATTTGTTCGTCATTTAGGCATATCCCCTCCTATACAGTCAGCTGATATTTCTTTTCCAGAGAGGAAGGCTTTCAACAGAGCGCACTTGCCTCTAAATTCATCTTCTTTCTTTATTTTCTTATTTCTATGCGTATCTAATAATTCTCTATGTTTCTATAGGCAGCCTTCAGTAGTTATAGAACAAACTCTTAAAGGCCGGGGGTGTCTGTGAAGACAACCCTACACAATTTACACAACTTCTCAAGTGTGTGTAAAATTGCTTACGAAACTACTGTGTATGGTGCACTCTTAATTGCTTCATTTACTTGTGAATCTGACAACCCTCTCAACAAACCCACAATATATATAATTGGCGAAAATTGTATAGAATTGACTGTTGCTTTGAATCTGTTGTTGAATGTTATTCTTTGTATAAATATTTAATGATCGTTAGTTTATTAAAATCCTAATTCATTTGGCAGATATATTATCATTATTAAATAAAAGTTTATAGAAAAGATTTAAAAAGAAAATAAATCAGTTTTAAATTTTACTTAAATGAAAAAAATATTCTTGTAATTAATAATGCAATGTTTTGTAAAGTAGCTAATTAGCGTAATGAATGAGTTTGTTTAGATTAAGGACCTCATTTCTTTGACAGTACAGTTTTGGTTATAGACACATGCAGAAGAATGTGCAGCTCTACGATACTAAACAATCCTCTGTTATTTTTTAGAATCAGAAGATTTACAACGTTAGTTAGTTGTTAGTTACAATGTTAGTTTTGAAAATTGATAATCTTTTTTTGAAACCGTTCCGACTAAAAAATTGACCTACAAAGGGGAAGAGATGAATCTATTTACTTTGACTAAAGATACAGAGCATTGTACCGTAGCTTTCTTTTGGATGAAATGAATTAGTTTTATGAAATGTGACCAACTAGTACGCAGTAGGAACTTTCTATCAGTGTTCAGAGTATTTCGCTGATGAAGCTGGACGAGCATATGTGTGAGTGAGCACATCTTATGCCCGTCCCAAGCCACATCCATAACCCTACCTTTAGTAATAAGAGAGAGCTGCTACATAGAAGCAAGCAGACCGGATTGGCAACATACGATTCAGTCATCTTCCCTCACGCTAACATTATCATAATCTACTGATTATCTCTTCAATGGTGGATCAGCAAGGCGAAATAAGCACTGTCCAGATACAATTACTGCCCTTTTGGGCCCTCTACTGATTACACTAGAGGCCGGTAATGTTGGATCCAGCTAAATAAGTTTGCTGATTTCATCACAGTTGCTCTATCAGGCTGCCAGCTCATTACACTGTTTCAACTTCGCTGAATATCAACACATTTCGTCACGGTCTTATCTCCTATTTAGCTATATACTAGCTCATTTATTGTATTTTCAAATAATTACTATTAATTGAATGAAAATTTTCATATGTCTGTATGTATATCTTTATTACAGTAAGGTGAATTGTGGAAAGTGCGAATTTTGGTAATAATTATTCCTCTATTTCAGTAACTGCAACTACGATCTCTACTTAGAGCTGATGATAATACCGATATTTTCTCACAGAAATCGCTCATCCCAAAAGAGTCCAACATTCCGGCCATGTAGCTATTGTTCTTTTGCACAATGTGCACACTGGTTATCAAAATTGGTTATTTACTAGGAGGCAGAAAGTCTAGGGGCCCTTACTATGCCAAGAATTAAAAAAAAAAATTGTAATTACGAAGCTGGTCCAAGCAACCGTGCAATTCAGCTCTGAATGATCTGTATAAAATGAAAAACACTTGAATTTCCGGGTTGAAACCGTCAGTGGTTTGCTAGAAACCGACGTTTCGCCCATATTGCAATGAGCCTATTCAGGGTCGTTACACCTTGAAAGCTAATGGAGCTCAACCCGGAAACTAGTATTTTCCATGAAAATGGCCGCGGACAGCAAAAACATGTATAAAAATGTTGGTTTCAGTCGTAGTACCTCTCAAATATTCTATTCAGAAAATCTTCAGGAAAACTAAGCAGATGTTTTATTTAGTTTTTTTTTGGTTTTTAATTAAAATTATTCTAAGGGATATCGAAAATAAAAATGTGTGCTACAGAATGCCTTGAAAAAAAAAATATGTTATTTAATAAATAAAACCCAAGTTGGTAAAATATAGTATTATTTATTTTTAAATATAGTATTTTTAATGATTTTTATTTATTGATTGTATTAATATGAACGGATTTTGTAATATTAGTTCTATTTAGTAAGTAATAAATGTGTTGTGGTTGGCTCCGCAGAGCTGGAAAGCATCAAAGAGGTTTTCCGTGTAGTCTGCTTCTTTTGGTGGTCAGCAACCAGTTTCGGGCGTTCGCCCATCATCAGGATGTTTTGTCAAAACAGTGTGATAACATAACGTGCACAGAGAAAATTTAATTAATACACTGAAGTACACAGTATGAGTGCATTAACTGAATTCGCTCTGTGCAAGTCTATGTTATCACACAGTTTTGACAAAACATCCTGATGATGGGCTAACGTCCGAAACCTGTTGATGATCACCAAAAGAAGCAGGCTACCACGGTAAATATCTCTGATACACAAATATGAAGTTGCCATTTCGAGCAGTATTTCTCTTATAACCAGTGTTTGATTGCAGGCTTTGTACAAGTGTATGGTAAACATTATATCTTTTTTCTATGTGTTAGTACTCAGATTACGAAGGAAACAAGCAAAGTTGCAAAAGATTCATGTATATTATTGTTTTTCTTTTTATTTCTGGTAATTAGATTTTCTGTCGGTTTAAAATGAATAAAACGCCATCAAATAAAAATTATTTAAAAAATGCGTTCCTGAAGAGGATAATGCAGTTGTTTAAAAATAATGGTTGTGCTTGCAGTTTCTAAAATAATGTTTTTAAAAAGTCTAAATATATACTTGTGTTGCTTTGTAGCCTCCTCAGATCATTGGATAAGATATTATTATATCTCATTGGTTTTTCATTTCACTCGTGTTATATTACTTAATAAATAAATAGTTGATTTATCGACAGGTTGGTTGGTCAAAAATGAAGACAAAGACTTAAATAAGAGCATATTTGCCTTCATTATTAAGGCATCAGTCATAGCTATTGTGTATTAATTTTTTTACTACCTGTCATTATTTCCAGTAATAAACTGAACAAATAATAATAACTTAGGTGGTCTGTAATGCTGCTTGGCTGTACCATGTAAACGATTGTTATTTTCAAAATTAATAACTATAAATGAAACAATGTATATAATTGTATACATAATATATTTACATTGTTAACTTATTGGTCTTATGTAATATAAAAGACCTGCTAGGTATGTTTTATAGAAGGAATATATATATAATATTAAATATATCATTTTAATATTGGATATTTATTAGGACCTCATACCCCGAGAATACATTGCGGCAAGTGAGCTGGATATTTTATATAATTTATAGTGAAAATAGGAGAAGATAAAATCTTTATCAATGAGACGAGCCGTAGTTATAGTTATTCAGAATTTATATCATTCCCTTCTTATCTGGCGATTGCAGGAAGAACTTCGGCCACAGAGGCTCACATTATGCAGTCAGATAAGCTGAAGAGGGGGTCTGCATAACTAAGCATAAGATCAACATTCAGAAATTAATACAGTGCATGTATTGCGATCGTAATACGGATTTTCATCGGAAATGCGTGCGCTTGAATGCGAACAAAATGTTTTAGCGAATAGTTGATAGTGAACAGCTAGGTCCACCGACACGTATCGTCGAAATCCTTGACATTTTAGAAACTTTTTTTTTTATTTCGGTCTCTCCATGATTTTCACTAAAACTATACCAAAAATTCCTTAAAATTTGAGAGAGGATGGTACCTCTGCCATTTAATAACTCTTCCCATGTTTTTGATCGAAATAATATATGCTTAATTTGTAAACAAATGTCCCCTGATTCTATATTTGACTTCCTTTTCGATTGCAAAACTCTGTACCAAATAAGAGCTCATTTTATTAATAAATTTTTGTATCCATAAATAATATTTTGTATAAATTTCAAGATCCAATGAAGACTTATTTGAACAATTACAATAAACTCTAAAGATCAATTATGTGCTATCTATAATTTCTGTGCACGGTCAATTAAAATTAGGAGTTTATTCTTAGTTGGCTGATCGACCGGGGTCCATTGAGGTGTTGAGCACTTGTTTTAGATGGTTCACTTCCCGGCCGATCAGCCAACTAAGAGATACATCAGATCATTTCTAACGGCCAACAACTTCTACAATTGAGTTTATTCTTAATGAATAATCAGCTTCATTCATGTAAAGAACAAATCTACCAAGATCAAGGCTTACATAACAATGCTCGGGGAAATAAACAATAATTCATATAAAATCATTCAAATAATAAAATTTCTGCTTTTCTTCGGATCAGAGCACTGTTCTTGTTTTTCTTTTTGTTCTGTTTTAATAATTTGAAGAGATTATTTTTATTTCATAATTCTATTAAATTATAAATTATATTTTGTTCCTAGATAAATGTTTGCATTTTTTGTTCTGTTTCATTAATTTAAAGAGACTGTTTTTATATCATAATTCTATTAAACTATAAATCATATTTTGTTTCTAGATAAATTATGGTATTTAGAATTTTGAATTATCTCTATTAACATTATCATATACATTACTATTGTTCCTCTAAAGACATTTTATGTTTAGTTTTAAGGAAAAACACAATTATAACTTTGCCAACCAAGGCTAACTCTGTTGCTGAAGTTTGTATCTTGCTATGTAGCAATAAATAAATAAATAAATAAAATAGTCAAGTAGGTGAAAGGGAGACAGGCGAAAACAATAAAGTCGGTCCTTTTGGATATGGTAAGTGGAATGAGGCCGGTCAGGAATTAGTGAGCTTCTGCCAAGAATACGAAATGAAAACAATACATTGATACATTAATACATGTTTCAAAAAGAGAGCTGGTAAGAAGTGGACGTGGATTTCGCCAAGTCAGCTATGTAAAACAGAAATTGACTACATTCGGCAAGCCACCGAAAAAGAGACCCCAGCGGCACGTATTGCCAAACACTCAGAGTCGAGGGATATTTATCAGACGCCATAAAGAATAAGTGGCAACACATTGAAAATGTCCTATCCTTAATAAAAAAGAGTGTAAACAGCTGGAAACCTGCTCTATCCTTAAACAGAAGCGAGAGAGTCAAAATTCATCGACTCAGACTGGGTCATACACTCCTCACACACCAATACCTCTTAGCTGGGAGAGACGCGCCATTATGCGAAAGATGTGGCGAACGACTTACTGTTCACCATATACTATGCACTTGTAGAGAATTAAATGATATGAGATAGCTGTATAACCTGTCGGACAATCTGAATGAGAATCTGGTTGAAAGTAATAAGATGAGAGAATAATTGGTTTCTTAAAGGCATTGGGGGTGTTTAGGAACATATAATAGTGCCATTTTTAATAGTTGTATATAGAGGTATATATTAACAAAGGAATGAATGTATTTGTATTAAAGTAATTTATTTGCGTGAAAGAGGATTGAGTGATGTAGGTTTATGTAATAATAATAATAATAAATTTCTGTATTTATGAAATATTACATATTACAGGGAGTCTGGTTTGTTTTGACATACAATATATAAACAAAGAAAAAAAGAAAACATTCTTAGATTAAAATGAAATAAGTAAGCAAATAAATACCTCAGATAACTAAATAAATACAAATCTACTCATTAAAAATAAAAGATCTTAATTTCAAAACCCCACTAATGAAATAGTATACATGGTTGCATTTTTCTGCACTATTAATGTCCAAAATATTTAATACATTGTCTCTTAAAGAGGATTGTGGCAAAATATAATTTCTGAGAAACCTTTCTCTATATGGGTTATATACTGGGCATTCCAACAAAATATGATCGAGGGTTTCCAACTTGTACATGTTACAAACAGTGCACAGTTCCTCTATGTTTATTGAGTATGATGTGCCATTAATAAACAGTTTAATATTAGTTCTATTACATAATCTTAGTTGTATAATAGCCCTTTGCTTTTTGATTGGCATGTTTGAGACATAAAATATACCATTGCCAAATGGGCACAGAGACCTATATATCTCGCTATAACTGCTGTTCATAATTCTATATGCATCTTCACTGAGATCACGATTGGCCCATCTCTCCAGTATATCATTATATTCTCTCCTTACGATACTTAAGTCCGAAAAATAGGAAATACCTACATAGCCCAGTGAAACGAGAATATTATTCAAGTGGTACACCCAACCAGAACAAGAAGCCCGACGATTACAGTTTAAAGAGACAAGCAAATATTCGTAACATTTTATGGGATATTCGTCAGGTGACATTGTTAGTAATTGAGTCCACCAGTTCAACACCCGTCTGAGAACTGACAAACTGAGAGAATGGCAACCCATTTCCATACGAATGAAATGATGCGGAGTGCACTTTGGCAGGTGAAATAGATTTTTAAAAAAGGTCGCTAAGACCTTTTCAGACGCATTTAAATTAGAGATCGACCACAATTCAGCACTATAAAGAGCGGTTGCAGCAGATATAGAATAAAATAATTTCAATTTTGTCTCCAGAGAATTTACCTTGCCTTTTATCAAAATAGTTTTAATTTTACTTGAAGCCTTAATACCATTACTAACAAAGTAGGCAGTGGCATTGTTAAAATTTCCCGTACAACTGAATGGGACCCCTAAGTATGTGTACTTGTTTACATATTCCAAAAAAGTGTTATTAATTTTTAAAGGTAATAAGTTTTTACACTTGGGAGATGGTCGAAATACTATAACTTTACTTTCCTCAGTATTTACAACCGTTTAAGGAGCAATATTTAGCTAACGTATCCAGCTTTAATTGGGCATCAGTACGAGAATCTCCAAAAAGAACTATGTCATCTGCATACATGAGGCAAAGGATTTCACAATCAGAACCAAGCCGTACACCTGATAAGCCATTCTCATAGTAGAAATTTACAAAAACTGAGAGGAAAAGGGAAAACAATAAAGGAGAAAGAGATTCCCCCTGCAGAACACCTTTGGTAACATTTATCCTGCTTGCCAAGAGGCTATTATTAATCTTTAATTTAAAAAAAGAGCTATCATATAAATTTTTAAGAATTCTTATAAATTTGCTGCTGATTCCTAAAGAATGAAGTTTGTGCCAGAGTAAGTGGTGGTTAACATTGTCAAAAGCTTTTTGTAGATCAATAAATGAGGCAAAAAAATATTTCTTTTTAAAACGACTAAGTATATTAATTAGTGAATCTAAAACAAACAGGTTATACATGCAGCTTCTGCCTTTTCTGAATCCAGATTGTTCTTTTGGAAGGATGTTGTTCCAGTCGCACCACTGAGATAGTCTTTCTCTTAATATTGTTGTAAATAATTTACAGGTGGTATTAAAGAGAGCAATCCCACGATAATTATTAGGGTCATTTTTTCTACCCTTCTTATATAGAAGAGTCAGTATAATTTCTGACCATTTCTTTGGTATTTGCTCAGAGTTCAGAATAACATTGAAAATGTTTAATAGATAGTGTTCCCACTGCGGTGTAAGATTTTTTATCACCTCGTAGGGAATCCCGTCACTCCCAGAAGATTTATTATTTTTACAACTAGCAATAGCAAACTGCATTTCCTGCAATGTAATATCACTATCGAGAAAAGGATCCCCCAAATTAAAAAAATTTCCTACTGACGGTGAATAATTAGCATAAAAAGAAGTAAAATGTTCTAGCCAAATCACGTTGTCTATACAATTAACAGTTAAATTTTTTGGGGTTATCTTTGCAACTGAAGACCAAAATTCTTTTGAATTTTTAACGTTTGCCAAAGAAACCATTAAATTAGCATAATATTCTTTTTTAACTTTCTTGATTAAAGAATAATAGTTCTTCTTTTCTGTAGTATAATTTAAAAAGCAGTCAGAATTGTACCCAGATTTTTTTAATAGTTTATATAAGTGCTTTAAATTTTGCCTCTTGACCATGCAAGTCTCGTTAAACCAGGGATTGTAATGTTTTTTAATATTACGTTTATTATTTACATTAATCGACATACCACAAGTAGCAGCCGCTTTCATCAACAACTCTGAGAAGTTTTGAATTAAACGGTCAGGTTCATCGCTATTAAAGTACAAACGTTCAGATTCAGATATTATGTTCTGAAATGCCTCAACTTTAATCCCATCCTTTGATCCCATTTAATAATTTGAAAGTTTTGACAGATCTGTGCTTCTCTATTTATCATTGAAGGAATAATATGACAGTCAGGCAAGGCAAACTTCAAGTGACAAGCTTTATGATCAAAACTGTCAGAAAGGTTCAAAACCTCAAAATCGCAAACCCTCTTTAATGCAGTTTCGTTGAGCCATACTTGGTCTATAATACTTTTACCAACAGAAGAAAGAAAGGTAAAATGAGCAGGAGTATCAGAAAAAGAGCGACCATTACATATTTCGAAACCTAATTTATGTAGGTTAGATGTATACAGTTGCAAAAGAATGAATGCACTCGTATGAAAGTAATTTATTTGCGTGAAAGAGGATTGAATGATGTAGGTTTACGTAGGTTAGATAGGCCGGGATTGTAGGAATATCGAGTACTACAATCCCACTAGATCGTAAGTGATAGAATAAGATTTAGATATAGTTATGAAGGTCCCTAAACAACCCTGTGACTGGTGGAAAGCTTAGGCGATTCCAGTTACGGGGTTGGAGCCAACCCGAGCGTCCACGCCGCAGGGACTGGACAACGTGCTTTGCACGGCTAATCGGGCTCTGGCGGCAGACACCACTGCGGAGCTACACAACATTTACTCTGCATCCGCCGGGTAACATGTTCACTTACACCACAGACACACTAGCGATCTCACGCCGCCCTGACGGGGCCCATTCTTGGGCCTCCGAAAACAGGTCTTTACTTTAGAGAGTCTATTTGGACACTGGAGGACCTGGGGCGGATGTGGGGGAGCGGCTCACACGCTGGAGATTCGTCCAGGTACCTGTAGTGTGGGGACCTGGTGAGGAAACAGCGAACACCATACAGTTCAACACCACACTTACATATATTTCACTAACACTATATCCCCCCTTTCAAATTCTAAAATATGGAAGAACAAATAAAGAAAGGCCCTCAGTCCGTGGCAAATGAGGGTGCGAAAATCACCACGAAGGTCTCCGGTGTTGTTGAGGAACAAGGCACACCGGTAGTCATGGCTACTTGTTCCACCAATAAGGATGTTGTAGGTGAGTTTAGTGGGGGCGCATCCTCGAGGCAGGAAACTGCCGGGAACCTCCCGGCTTGCTTCTCCTTTGAGAGGCCTGGAGAGGGGTGCCTCCACAGAGAGTTTAAATAAGAGCATTGAGGAGCATCTGCTGGCCTCTCCTGGTCGAAATGAGGGGACCGCTGAAAGGCGGACCCCAAGTGAGACCAAAACAAGGGAGTCCAGCAAAAAGAGAAAGAAGAAAAAGAAGAAGGGTGCGGAGGAGACGCCAGAAAGCGTCCCCGAGGCTAAACGCCCGAAAGTGGAGAAGGCTAAGAAGCCACAGGTCGCCGTGGTCAGGGCAGATGGCGAAGTGATGACCGAGGACGACGCTGAGCACGTCAGAGCACAACTTGTGAGTGCTCTGGATGATACTGGGAGTAGGACGGGCACCCCTGACGAAGGTTGGTGGCCACAATTTGAGGAGTCCGGCGTGGTAAGTGAGGGCATGATCCTCATCCCTTGCGGCGACGAGAGGACCAGGGTTTGGACAGCCAGACAGGCTATCACACCCAGAGGTGACATCCAGTACGTCATGTTGGAGGGAGAGGACATCCCAAAGATGATTAGGGTATCAGTTTGGGTGCCAGGCAAGAGGTGTCCGCTGGAGAGATTCTTGGAACGCTTGGCAGGGCAAAATCCTGGTCTGCGAACCGATCTTTGGAGAGTGCTCAGCTCCATCGAGAAAGATAAAGGTATGTGGATGGTTTTCTTTATAGATCCCCATTCACTCCGGATTCTAGAAGAGAAGGAGTGGAGACCCTACTATGAGTTGACCCGGATCACCTTCAAAAGGAAGGAGGAGAAGCAACGAGGCCAGTCTGGCAAGGAGGAGAGTGAAGGAAAGTAACTTATGTTCTGTGTGTACCAATATAATACACACAGGAGCAGGGAAGTTGTAGCGGAGATGGTGAAGTCATAAGGGACACACCCTTAATGGTAGGTTTAATTCAGGAGCCCTATACCATCCGAGGCAGTGTGGTCGGATGGGTGGTATGGGGTTGAGAACATTTTATGATTGTGGAGTAGATAGGCCCAGGACTTGTGTCCTGGTGTCTAAGCATATGGAGTGTTCAATGTTAAGAGAGTTCTGTTCTAGAGACCTGACGGCAGTTTCGATTAGGATAGGAGAGGCAGTAGGCAGACTGGTTTTAGCGTCGGCCTACCTACCCTATGATTCAGAGGAGCCACCACCTGGTCAGGAAGTGGAGCGTTTGGTGGAGTGGTGTGAAAAGGAGAACCTGCCATTGCTGGTCGGATTCGATGCCAACTCACACAACACGTTGTGGGGAAGCAGCGACACCAACCGGCGTGGGGTGACATTGGCGGAGGTTTTGGTAAGTAGAAACCTTTTTCTTTTAAATAGAGGTAAGAAACCTACCTTTGTTATTAGGAACAGGGAAGAAGTTATAGATATAACGGTGGCTTCCAGGCAATTTCTGTCCTGGATGACAGGTTGGGAGGTTATGGATGACTGGACGTTGTCTGATCATAGAGGTATTAGAATCACCCTGCGTCTTGGGATGGGAGAGGTGAAGAAGTTTCGAAATCCGAGGAGAACTGACTGGGGCAGTTTTGCCTCGGCCTTGGGAAATGATAGGTTAGGTCCGGGTAGACTGCCAGTTGAGGGGGAAGACCTGGATCAGAGAGTGGATCGGACCACTCGCACGATTGTTCGCGCATATGAGACTTCATGCCCTGAGCATGAGGTATTGCATAGGAAGGTCCAGTGGTGGACGGCCCGTCTAACTGCCTTAAATAGACAGATGAGGCGGCTAAGAAGAAAGGCTAGGGGGAGTAATGCGGAGGAGGATTGGGTACGGTTCATTGAGACCAAGCGAGAGTATAAAAGGGAGATTCGGAGAACGAAGAGAGACTCTTGGAGGACCTTCTGCGAAACCTTGGAGGGGGAACAGGAGGTAAACCGGGTCTTTAGGTTTTTAGGCAAGAGCGGGGAGATGTCGTTGGACAGTATTAGGAGGCCTGACGGACAGATCACCTATAACCATAATGAGGTGTTACGGGTGATGCTGTATAGACATTTACCGGATAATGTGGAGTATGCTGGAGAGTGCGCAGGTTTTCACCTGTTGTACAGGGAGTAAATTTACAGGGTAAGGAGTTGGCAAGTAAAGTGGTTACTTTAAGGAGGGCGAGTTGGGTATTCGCCACATTTAGTAAATTCAAATCGCCGGGTATGGATGGTCTGTACCCGGTACTGATTCAGGAAAGTTGGAACATGTTCGGTAGTACATGGGTAGAAATACTGAGGGATAGCCTCAGTTCGGGCTATATCCCTCGGGCTTGGAGAGTTAGTAGGGTCGCGTTTATTCCCAAACCGGGAAAGTTGGACTATTTAGACCCTAAAGCATATAGGCCAATCAGCCTGGCATACTTCATGTTGAAGGGCTTAGAGAAGCTGGTTGACATTTTCTTAATGGAGGATTGCGACATAAAGAGTACCTTCCATGGGAATCAGCATGCCTATTTGGCGGGGAGGTCAACGGAGACTGCGCTCCATAATTTGGTGGGGAGAATTGAACGCACGTTGGAGTCTAAAGAGTACGCGCTGGGCTGCTTCTTCGACATTGAGGGGGCTTTCGACAGCGTGGCTCATGATAGAATCAGAGTGTTATTGGAGGAGAGGGGAGTGAATGGGACCCTGGTTAGATGGATAGGCAATCTCCTGACTTCGAGGATTGTCTATTCTCGTTTGGGAGTTGCGGAGAGAAGGGTGAAAGCCAGTAGGGGCTTTCCCCAAGGTGGGAGTTTGTCACCTCACTTGTGG
The DNA here is from genome assembly GCA_011037195.1 of Triatoma infestans. Classification (NCBI taxonomy): domain Eukaryota; kingdom Metazoa; phylum Arthropoda; class Insecta; order Hemiptera; family Reduviidae; genus Triatoma; species Triatoma infestans. Next base: position 7,564 of record JAAEAF010003740.1, on the reverse strand, counting down.
TGCCTCATCGTTGATGAGCTACTTTGGGAGATGAACCGTAGGGGATTTTACCTGCAGATGTATTCCGATGATGGGGTAATCTTAATCACAGGGAAGCATCTGAGTGTGGTGAGTGACTTGATGCAGTCGGCGTTATCTTACGTGGAGCAGTGGTGTGGGAACTATGGCTTGTCCGTTAACCCGGACAAAAGTTCTTTAGTTTTATTTACTAGGAAGAGGAAACTGGAAGGGCTTAGGAGACCTAGGCTCTTCGGTAAGGAATTGCAAATTTGCAGCGAGGTTAAATATTTGGGGGTCCTCATCAACAATAAGCTGAATTGGCGGGCCCACATTGAGTATATTTGTGAGAAGGGGCAGAAGGTTTTCTGGCAGTGTAGGAGATTAGCGGGTAAGACCTGGGGAGTTAATCCCCGAGGTATCCATTGGATTTACGAGAAGTTGGTGAAGCCAAGGATGCTGTACGCATCTGTGGTGTGGTGGCCTGGCTCCTTGGTGGGGAGGAATAGCAAGAAGCTGTTGGGAGTACAGCGCATGGCCTGTTTGGCTATTACTGGCGCGATGAGAACGACACCGACGGTGGCATTAGAGATGTTGTTGGGGCTAATCCCTCTACAGTATGTGGTGGTGGGAGAGGCAATGAAAGGTTACCTCAGAATGAGGTGCAAGGGAGAATGGGTGAGAACCTTCCGGGGGGATCACACTAAGATCGAGGACGAAATTTGGCGAGTGAACCGATTTCTGCTATCCAAACTTGATGAGACGAGCAAGAAATGGGGATTTGAGAGAGATTATGAGATTACGATTGGCAGTATAGGGGATGATAACCTCACGAGGCCAACGGAGTCGGGCAGCGGTATTATTCGCTGCTATTCAGATGGCTCTAGGCAGGAGGGTACTGGCCTGTCGGGGGCGGGAGCATGGTTTCAGGAGTTGGATAGAGGGAGTTCGGTGGCCTTAGGTGGTTTGGCCACTGTTTTCCAGTCTGAGGTGGTGGGCATCATTGAATGCTGCCATCTTGTGGGGGAGTGGCTAGGAGAGTTTAAGGAAGTGCGGATCTTCTCTGATAGTCAAGCCGCACTAAGGGCTTTGAGTAAGCCGTGGTGGAGTTCGAAATTAGTGGGAGAATGTAGGAGAAGGCTTAACGCTTTGGCTCGGAGGGGTAAGGTGCATCTCTATTGGATACCCGGACATGCGGGAATAGAGGGCAATGAGAGGGCGGATCGGCTGGCCAGGGAGGGATCGTCATTACCATTTTATGGTCCTGAACCAGCCCTGGCCGTTACAAAGACGTTTCGCGACAACCAGATTAGACTTTGGGAGACGAGAGCTTTGGAGAAACGCTGGGGGGACACGCAGGGGTGCCTCCAAGCCAAAAGATTTATAAAGGCAAGCAAGCAGGGAATCTCGGAGTATCTCCTGTCTCTTAGTAGGACGGGTTTGAGGACCTTGGTAGGAATAGTGGAGGACACATATGGAGGACACGGAGTCCCATTTGTCAGAATTGTGATGACGGAGTTAGGGAAACGGTGTTTCACTACTTATGTCAGTGTCCCCGTTTCGCCGGAACTAGGTTTCGTATATTTGGGAGGACACCACTCTCGCAGGATTGCCTGGGCGAGTTGGAGTTTGGGGATATCTTGAGATATTGTAGATTAACCGGCAAGTTACCGGGGGAGATTAATTAAGGGGTTACGGGGGGTATCGGGGGGATAAGAGCCACATAGGCTTAGGTCCCGCGCCTTTTTGGGCACCCGTTTTGATAATAATAGTTATGAAAGATACGTGTGAATGAGTGTAGGGGGGCCAATACCGGCCAGGGGTGGAAATTTTTGGTCGTGTAGGAAGCCTTTCCTGCACTATTTTAACTCGGGAGCCACTGACTCTTGGAGGGGTGGGTCTGAGCCGGGATCGGCAACCCTGGCACTTGTATGAATGTGATAGTTATTGCTGCGTAAATATTGCACAAAATTTTAGCTGAGCATTAAAGGGGCGGGAGGAGGAGTAAGCCACTTGTATAAGTAGATTACTTGTATATATTAGAATGGGTATTTGTGGGAATAAGTATTTATTGGCGAGGAGGTAGCTGCGATGTGATTTAGTAAGAGTGTATTGGACATCATTGTTCGTAGCGTGTTGTAAATAGCTGAACATCGAAATGGACATTGACAGAGTGAATAGAGAAATTTTTCATATGCAGAATGTAGCTCCAAACATGTTAGACTTGGGAAGATAAAGGTATGGCTAAAGACCAGAGCAGTCGACGCCATAAAAATAAAAAAAAAAGTGGAATGATAAAGAGGTATATTATTGTGGAATATTTACTGGGAATTATTCCACTTGCTAAAGATTGGGATTTAGGTGGACGGGGTAATAAGAATAAGTTCCGAATTTTTCATTTGAACTGTACATTTATTTTCGTCACTACACGTAAATTACAATGATAACCCGATTCCTGGTCTTCAGCGGGCAACGTTGATGTGCAATGCACTGGTAATGGCCTGGATACTGATGTAGATCACATGCAAATCCTAGGTACTGGCGTCTGAAGCTATGGATGCGAGAACAAGCCCCACGATTCAGCTTCTAATCAATGGAGGACCAGCTCTAAACAAAGAATAGAGCAATGTTAATAAAAGAAAATACATCTTTATGAATCACTACAAAAAAATAATGTATTTAAAATGCCACAATGTCTTGTAATAAGTTGAACAATTCCAATTAAGGATCATATGACAAAGTTATACACCCTTGAGATAGGTGCTGGCAGAAGTTAATGTAGCACATGCAAAAAGAGTTTAGTTAACCAAAAGAAATACCTGGATGTGGATTCCCAGGGCACGAGAAGTGAGATAAAAGTGCTATATCTGACTGGCCACACTGTTGAATAAGGCTGTGTTATTCAGCATTACATTCAACTGGTACTAGTTGCTTAAATGAGTTAATATAAAAAATTAAATAATTAATCACACTGCACTTGAGGTTGTCAGTGATGCAAATTGGATGCAGTAATTGGGAAATTGGGATGGAAAAGGACCAAATAACTGTTCTTACATTCCAGCCTTGGCGTCCCACCTGATAAAGAATTAATTGCAAAGTTGCAATAACTCCTCTTAAAAGTGTTTGTGACGAGATGTCTTCAATAAAATTAGATTCACTTGTAAGAATTAGCTGCTTGGAGCTGTAATAAAGTTGAGTTCAGATTTAAGAAGCATGTGCTGTAGTATACAAGATGGCGTCAGTGGCCAGGAGCAGAAAGTGCAATGTATGGCACTTGAAACATAACTAAATTCAATGAGACTAAGTGCAGCCCTATTAAGCGCTGCTTACTAGATCCTACATGTTAGACAACATGATCCTTTAATTGTGCAAGGCACTAGTTGTAATGTAGTGTAAAACAAATAAAAAATAGCATGAATTCTCTTATAAATAGAATAGTAAAAAATACGACTGGACCAGAATAGTAAAATCAACCGTGTGACCAGTCAGATTTCAAATACAGTAAGGGGGCTCCCACAATTAATTGTCCCCTTTAATATCAATTCGCGTAGAAATACGCGACAGGATATAATAGGAAGTTTAAATTTCAGTACTGATCACAGGCTTATAACGGCGCAACTCTCTGTAGAAGGCATGGATAGGAGACCTTGCAGTTTGTGGAACACATCCCACACTGGAACAAGAGTAGTGAAGGTAAATGGACTAATAGAGCTACAAAGTAACTTGCAAAATATATCAAAAAAGATACAAGTCTTCAGGAAAACTACAACCATCTGGAGTTTATTAAAAATAGTTTTGAGGTAAACGAGGAAAAGAAACTAACTAAATTCTTTGACAAAACAAAAGAGCTAATAAACGAGAGAGATAAACTGAAAAAAAAAGAAAATAAAAAATATTAATGATAAACTGGAATATAACACACTCTATAAATTAACTAGGTTTCATATTAGGAAAGACATAAAGGCATTTGAGGACAAATTAATTGAAAAGGCTTTAAACACGGATGAGTCGATAAAAAAAGAATTACAGGAGGGGTTTTTCTGGAGAACTGGATTTAAAGATATTAGTGGGAGAATACAAATCAATAGAGATATTGTTATCAACAGAGCTACAGAATTCTATGAAGATGATACAGTTGTATAGACTTCTTATAGCCACATAGTGGAAGTTGGCTAACAAGATGTATCTGCTATCAAGAACAAGGAAGTTATCGAAGTTTTAAAAACACTAAAACAAAATAAAACGCTTGGTAACGACAGAATCACTAATGAAATGATAAAAATAGTAGTCCCAAATAAAATGACTATTTAATAGAATTCTACGAGAGCCAACAATACCTATACAATGGCAGATATAATGTACTGTATAAAAAAGGAGATTCCCACTGTAACTACCGACCCTTTAGCCTCAAATTGTGTAAGGTCTTTATGAAACGCATTCATAATAGAATCCAACCAAGTTTAAATGTTTATCAGCTCATAGAATAAGCAGGTTTCCGAAGTGGATACTCTACCTGAGATAATCTTCAAGTGTTAATAAACCAACTGATAAAAAAATGTGAAGAATTTCAAACTGGACTCTACCTGGCCATTGTCGACTTCACTAAAGCATTTGATTCTTTGGACCACCCTTTCCTCGTCAATGCATTACAGAAACAATGTTTAAAATCTCAAACCATTAATTTTTTTTCCTTTTATTTAGAATTAAGTGACTGGCGTGAATGGTAGGTTATCCATCGATAACACCATTAGTTGCCCAGGTAGTTGCGGGGCCAACGACGCTTCAATCGTCTCGTAGGATTTTCTGGGAGTGTAATTGAAGAGAGAATATGAACAAGAGGATTAGGATGGAGGGAAAGTTTACTGTGGAAATTGAGATACTTGGATTTCGCTAGGGTATAGACGAATGGAATGTTGAGGTCAGTATGTATAGTTTTATTGGAGACGTAATAAGGCGCGTCGACGATGCGACGTAGAATCTTGGATTGGAAGGTTTGAATTCTGTTAATATTGTTTCGTTTTGCGGTTCCATAAAGTTCTAGTCCGTAATTCCAAATTGGTGCGAGCAATGCGATATAAAGTCGTCTTTTATTTTGTAGGGTCAGTTTGGAGCGTTTGTCAAGTAGTCTTGCAATTAGTCTGTAACGTTGGTTAAAGCACGTCCGTTTGAGCCTAGTATGAGGGTTCCAAGTCAGTCGTATATCTAAGTAAAGTCCAAGGTAACGAACATGGTCTGCAGCTAGTATTAGGTTATTGTGCAAGTAGACTGGAGGTACGATTTTTTTGTTCAGGGTGAATACTATAAATTTAGATTTATTGTATTGATTTTATTTCTATTAATAGCCAGGAATCTAATAAACTGAAGATGATGTTAGAGGAAACGTTTGAAAGTACCTGTCATTATGGGATGAAAAAGTGCTGTATCACGACGTAATAAAGATTTGTTGTGCTGGTTGGTTCCGCAGAGCTGGGAAAACATCAGCGACATTTTCCGTGGTAGCCTGCTCATTTTGGGTCATCGACCGGTTTCGGGCGTTCGCCATCTTCAGGATGCGTTCTTCAGACAGTGTGACAACACAGACTCGTAAGAGACTAGTTTCAACTAACTCTGTACAGGACGTAGTGTGAAATAAGTCTCTGTACGAGTCTGTTGTGGCCACTGTTCTGAAGGAACGCATCTGCAGGATGGGCGAACGCCCGAAACCGGTCGATGACCACAAAATGAAGCAGGCTACCACGGAAAATGTCTCTGATAAGTAAAGATTGTTATGTTGGGGTGTATTGGAATATCAGCAGTATAAATTGTGTAAACGATGGATGCCAGAATGCTGCCTTGTGGCACTCCGGCAAGAATAGGGTAAACTGTTAAAGTAGCTGGTCCTTGAATAACTTGGAAGAAGGGATCTGTTAAATATGATTTTAGAATAAATATGATACCTGTTAAATAATAAATACCGTAATCTGTTAAATATGATTTCAGTAAGTGTTAGGTAGAATGCCTTTCAGCTTCCACGATAAGCCTTCGTGCCAAACGCAATCGAACGCCCTTGACACGACCAAGAATACGCCAGCGCAATATTGCTTCCGCTCTAGGGAGGTAGCGATGACGTCTACAACGCCATATGCTTGCTGGATTGTGGAATGTCCACTGCGAAATCCAAACTGATGGTGAGGAATAATTTGGTGAAAATCTAGAATTGGTTAAAGACAGAAGTAATATTTTTGCTAAAATAGACTGATAGGATGGTAGGAGTAGGGAGATATGTAGGTTTGTTCAGTTTGAGAATCATACGTACGGAATCAAATTTCCAAATGAAAGGAAAGTATGTGGTTCTAAATATAGCGTTGAAAAGAGAGTTAGGAATACTATGCTTTGTGTGGAAGTTGGCGAAGAATATTAGAGGTTATTAAATCGTAAGCCAGGGCTCTTCTTTTTAGGGAGTTTAGTGATAATTTCTAATACTTCTGTAGGTGTGATAGCTTTAGGAGGCAGTGAGAGCGGTAGAGGGATGTCAAGATCGCCGGTGATATTAGAATTGTGTTCTATGTCCTGAGCCAGAATGCGAAATAAATACTGTAGTGAGGTATGAAGCTAAGAGATTAGCTGTTTCTGTATCTTAGCCCAACGGTCTTAGCCCAAGTACCGTCGTCATGGCGTAGAGGAATTGAAATAGTTCTGTATTTAAGAATTCGTTTCGTGGCGTCCCACATTGAGTTGTCGTCAGAAGTAAGTGTTCCTATATAACTGGCATATTGATTGTTGTAATATTTGTGAAGTTCATTTTTTAATTGTCTGGTAAGTACGTTAAATGAGTGTTTGTGAGATGGATATACCTCCATCACGTCTTTGGCTCGTCGTTTTTGCGTAATAAGCATCCTTAAAAATGCAGAGGGAGAATGTGTTTTGTTGATCGAAAAGTGTGTGGTAGCTTGCCATATGCTTTGCTGAATTACTTCTGTCAGATATTGAACATTAGCGTCTATTTCATTGGGCGTTTTAAGTGATGTTTTCAAGACGAGTTTAAGATTTAGTAAATTTTTGAAGAAGTTCCAGTCTATAGGTCCGTTTTCATTGTTTGTCTGGGAAGAATGGGTTTGGGGGTGAATACCCATGGAGAGTACAATTGGACTGTGCAGATGAAAGATCAAATAATGTATAAGTTTCGACAGAATTGGACGATATGTTTGAGCAAATAAAGAAGTCAAGTAAAGTGGTCCAGTACGTTGGCTGTGCTGGAGTAATATGGCATTAGGGAGTTATGCGAGGAAGTAGGGCATTCACTACAGAGGTAAAGAGATTTATTAGAGGATTGATAAGGGTTTTGAAATCAGATTGGAATGAGTTTAGGAGAGAAGTTTAGTAGGAGACGCAGCCTTTGTAATTAGCGGGATGTTCGCCATTGCACAATACACACTTGACAGGAGTGTTACATTGCTAGATGCATTCTTGAGGAAATGCTCTCCTGCACACTTCACGCATTTTGGTCGGTGTTGGCTGTAGGACTTGCTGTGATATATTCTTGACAGCGTTTGCATTGTATGATTAGACGCTGATGTGTGGCTCTTCT